>JAVJIF010010701.1:0-114168 GCA_038442645.1 Agave tequilana
TGGATATATTGTCTTGAAATTTTTATCACAGGTTTATGTTTCAATAAAAAATGACAAAACAATTTTTATGGAATTTTCAGAAAGATAAAAGATTTTTATAAAATATTTTTCCAAAAATTCTGACCTGGAGTTTGGCTGACAGGCCAAATCGGTCGACCGGACCGGTCGACCGATGTGCACAGCCCTGTGCACATTGACACACAGTGGCCGGTCGACCGGGTCGGTCGACCGACCAAGAGAGCTTTGCTCTCTGGAATAATCGGTCGACCGGACCGTTCGACCGGTAGTGCCCAACGGTCACTTTTTCTGACCGTTGGCGGTCGACCGGGCCGGTCGACCGTGGCTGTCAAAAATGCCACATCAGCCTAACGGCTAGTTTTCTGTTTTGGCCTATATAAACCCCATTCATTTGGGATTTTGGCTAAGGTTTTACAAGAGAAAAATTGCAGTTTCTGAAGTGTTTTAAAAAGAGTTTTAAAAAAGAGTTTTTGGGCTTTATACTTCTAATCTTTATTGTTTTGGGTTTTTGGAAAAATCAAAGAAATAGGAATTTGGGATATTTTTATTGGTTTTCATTCTCCATCTTTTATAAGAATTTCCCAAGTGTTTTCTTTGTTGCTTGTTTTCCAACACCCTAGTTTCCACACACTTGAGCTATCTTCTATCCTAAACTATTAGGATTTTTGTTTTTGTGGAAAAGAAAAGAAAAAGAAAAGAGAAAGAAAAGAGAAGTGTTTGAGGTTGTAGTTGTACACCTCTTGAGTTGTAAACCCTCCTTAATTTGTGAATCCCTCTTCGGTAGAGGTGATCGGAGTGGTATTGGTGTGTGTGCCTCTACGGTAGAGGTTTGTTTGTTGTTGGCTACGGCCTTATACCTCTTAGGTAGAGGTGTGTGTTGTGGTTGGCTACGGGCCGTATCCCTCTTGATAGAGGTGATTGTGTGTTTATTGCCCTCGGTGGCATTGTAAGGTTGAGAGAGGAGTTTGGTACTCCTATAGTGGATTGGGAAATCCTACACGGTGGTGTAGGCGGGGATGTAAGCTAGGGGCTCGAACCTCGAATCATATCCTTGTTTTGCGATTGTCCAATTTCTCTAACTCTCTCTCTTATATTTGTGCAAGCATTCATTCATTCATTCATAGCATCATACATACTTGCGTGGGATTGAGCATATTCATATCTTTGCTTGCATTTAGTGCCTTGCATTCCTTTTATTGCTATACCCTTGTTTGCTTGGATTGCTTGTGTGTGTGTGCCTAATTTGTACTCATCCAACAAGAGCTTCACATAGCACCTCAACCCATTTCAAGGGAATCAAGAGGAGTTAGTCCAGAGCCTCGCAAGGGGATTTCGGCTACACTTGTTGTATTGTATAAGTTTTGCAACATTTGCATTAGCTTCCGCATTTAGAGCATTAGATTTTTTTATTTAGCCCTAGATTAGCACTTACACCTATTCACCCCCCCCCTCTAGGTGTACTTTCATAAAGGACTTTCTAAAAATTCCTAACAGTTTGGAAGATAAAAATTCGGAAATCGGTCAGCGGTACTGGCCGACACCGGTTTCGGAGAAATTCATTTTAATTCCAGAAAATTCCCGAAAATCACATAAAATCTAAAATATTGAAAATGATATTTGGAATTGAAATTGGTCAAATACGGATGGTAAATCGGAAAATACGATCGAAAGACTGAATACGTAACTAAGTACGTAATCCGGGAGAGGGGTATTACAATCTACCCACCTTACAAAAATTTCGTCCTCGAAATTTCATAAGGTGAAAGATAACAGGAAAAGCAACAGATAGATATGGATACAAGGAAAGATAACGGTAAAGAAGAGTAGAAGAAAAGAGTCTTACCCAATCAAGATGTGAAAAGTTGAGGATAACGCTCCCGAATAACGTCCTCACGCTCCCAAGTGGCCTCTCCTGGCGCATGCCTGTTCCATGACACCAATACCAATGGAATAGCTCTGATCTTCAGTGTCTTGACACTCCTATCCAGAATGGCCAACGGCTGTTCTTGGTATGATAAATCCGGTTGTAGCTCCAGCTCGGAATGATCCAGAATATGGCTGTCATCCCTGACATACTTCCTCAACTGAGACACGTGGAAGACATTATGCACCCCGTCCAAAGATGGCGGTAATGCAATCTATAGGACACATCTCCCACACGATCCAGGATCTCGAATGGGCCAATATACCTTGGACTTAGCTTCCCACGAGCACCGAACCGGATCACCCCCTTGGTAGGTGATATCCTCAAGAATACATGATCTCCAACCTGGAACTCCAATGGCCTTCTCCGAGTGTCTGCCCACTCTTCTGCCTACTCTGAGCAGCCTGAGATGATTTCTGATAACCCTGACTTTCTCTGTAGTCTGCATCAGAATCTCTGGTCCCAAAAGACTCCTCTCACCGACTTCATCCCAACAAATCGGTGATCGGCACTTCCTACCATACAATGCCTCAAAGGGTGCCATCTTAATACTTGCCTGGTAGCTGTTGTTATATGAAAACTCAGCCAAGTGAAGATGGTCTTCCCAAGATCCCCCAAAGTCAATCATGCAGGCCCTCAACATATCTTCAAGGATCTGGATAGTCCTCTCAGATTGTCCGTCTGTCTGAGGATGATAAGAAGTACTGAATTTCAGACGAGTTCCCAGACTTTCTTGGAGACTCTCCCAGAAATGAGATCTGAATCTGGTGTCTCTATCTGACACAATACTAACTGGAACTCCATGCAGACGAACCACCTCCTTCATATACTTATCTGCCAGAACCTCTGTCGACTGGCCTACCCTGAATGGTATGAAGTGAGCTGACTTGGTGAGGCGATCAACTATAACCCACACAGCATTTACCCCTGGGACTCCGAGTAATGCCGTCACAAATCCATGGTGATATGCTCCCACTTCCATTCGGGTATCGGCAAAGGTTGAAGAAGTCCAGCTGGTCTCTGATGCTCGATCTTTATCTGCTGGCAAACCAAGCACTTGGCAACAAACTGGGCTATCTCCCTCTTCATAGCATTCCACCAAAAGTGCTTCTTCAGGTCCTGGTACATCTTGTTTCCCCAGGGTGTATAGAATACGCTGAACTGTGTGATTCCTCCAAAATCTTCTGTCTGACTTCTCCTCGGGGAACACAAGTCTATCTCCAAAATACAATGCACCATCAGGGTGAATGCAGATATCCGACCTCAATCCAGCCTCCACCTGAGCTCTGAATGTCTGCAATCTGGGGTCCTCCTTCTGAGCTTCCTTGATCTCCTCTATCAATGATGATGGATCTGTAAAGCAATGAACTGCCCGGCCTTATCACCTCCTTGCACTAACATCAAATCCAATCTGATGAATTCCTGAATCAACTCCCTCCGCTGCGTGAGGTGGACTAGCACTCTGTTCTCTGGCATCCTGCTCAGTGCATCAGGAACGGTATTGACTTTGCCTGGATGATACTGCAAGTCAATATCATAGTCCGCCATAAGCTCCAACCACCTCCTCTGCCTCATATTCAACTCCTTCTGTGAGAAAATATACTTGAGGCTCTTGTGATCTGTGTATATCAACACTTTGTCTCCCAGAAGGTAGTGTCTCCAGATCTTCAAAGCAAATATCACAGCTGCCAACTCCAAGTCATGAGTTGGGTAATTCTTCTCATGAGGCTTCAACTGCCTAGATGCATATGCTATAACATGATCATGTTGCATAAGCACACACCCCAGGCCTTTACCTGATGCACACAGAAATGACCATCCCTCCTCTTCCTGAAGGAGTCCTCAAGATTGGAGCTGTGATAAGCCTCTGCTTCAACTGCTCAAATGCTGCATCACAATCTTCTGTCCATATGTATCTCTCCCCTTTTCTGGTGAGCCTGGTCAACGGAGCTGCAATCCTAGAGAAATCCTGGACAAAGCGCCTGTAATATCCGGCTAGCCAAGAAAACTCTTAATCTCAGTCACCGTCTTCGGAACTGGCCAATTCTGCACTGCCTGGACTTTACTAGGATCAACTGAAATTCCTTCTGCTGAAACTATGTGTCCAAGGAAAGCTACACTGTCCAACCAGAACTCACACTTGCTCCTCTTGGCATGAAGCTGCTCCTGCTGGAGGGTCTGCAACACGATCCTCAAGTGTTCTGCATGCTCCTTGTTGTTCCTGAAATAGATCAAGATGTCATCAATGAAAACAACAACGAACTGATCCAAGTAGGGCGAGAACACTCGGTTCATCAAATCCATGAAAACCGCAGGGGCATTGGTGACTCCGAAAGGCATAACTAGAAATTCATAGTGGCCATAACGGGTCCTGAATGCCGTCTTCGGAACATCCTCCTTCTTCACCCTCAGCTGATGGTAACCCGACTGCAAATCTAACTTAGAAAATACACGGGCTCCATGAAGCTGATCAAACAAATCATCAATCCGGGGCAAGGGATACTTGTTCTTGATGGTGACCTTGTTCAACTCCCTATAATCAATACAAAGCCTCTTACCACCATCCTTCTTATTCGCCAAGAGCACTGGAGCTCCCCATGGTGAAGTGCTTGGCCGAATCAATCCCTTGTCCGAATACTCCTGCAGTTGCTTCTTCAAGATCTCCAACTCTGTCGGTGCCATCCTGTACGGAGCCTTGGATATAGGAGCTGCTCCTGGAATTGTATCAATGGAGAACTCAATTATCCTCTCCGGTGGAAACCCTGAGACCTCAGCAAAGACTTCTGGAAACTCATCCCACACTGGCACTCCCTTCTGAACCTCCGAAGTGGTCATCTGAATCTCCTTCTTAGCAGGCTTCACCTCTCCACTAAACTGGAACTCCGGGCTGATGCGGGATTCTGAAATTGATCCTCCTCCCTCTACAGTCGATCACCGCATGTACTGACTGAGCCAGGTCATGCCTAAGATTACGTCGTACCCTTTGGTGTCTAGTACGAGCATATCTATGGCCAAGGTCTTCACAAAGTTCCACTGGACAGTCAGCACAAACTCTAGAAGATATAACTACCCCATTCCCGGTACTTATCTCCCACTTGTGGTCTAAAGCCTTAACAGGTATGGAATGAACAGCCACAAAATGGTCGGAGATATAACAGTGGGATGCACCCGAATCGAAGAGAGCGAGAACAGGTATAGAATGAACTCTGATGTTACCTGTAATCACCTCCTCTGAAGCCTCAGCCTCCTCTGCTGTCAGGTTGTAGGCCTGACCTCTGCCATGCCCTGCTGCTGTCCGGGCTCCTCTCTGCACTGGGCGAGCAACATGCGGTGGAGGAAGGGGAAGAGCTCTCCTCATCACTGGTCCCTGGTGCCTCTGCCCAACTGGCCCTGGTAGTGCCCTCTGTCCATTCTGCCCTTGAGGTGCCGGCAAGGTTTGGTTAGCAAACCCCATTCTCCTGTGAGGACAGGTCTCTACGGCATGGTCTCGTGCTCCACACACCAAACACAATCCATTTGCCCTCCGGCAATCCTGCTGAGAGTGTCCTGGTTTCTGGCAAAAGTTGCAGATAAGACCTGGTCGAGCCATCTGGTAAGGAACTGCTCTGAATGGTTGCCTGGCCTGAACCTTCGCTGCCCTGGACGGTCCTCCTCTACCCACCGGTACAAACGGCCTCTTCATGGCCTGGTCCTTCTCTGATCTCCTTGCTTCTTCTCAAACCCACGCTCCACCTCTCGAGCGCTGGTGAGAACTTCTGCATAGGTCTTCAGATGATGGGGCATTAGGACATCTGAATGTCCATTTGCAGACCTTGCTGGAACCGGCTTGCCCTCTTCTCCTCATCTGCTATCATGTACGGGGCGCGAAGCGACTCAACCTGAGAAATTCTGCAGCATACTCATCTACGGATCTATCCCCTGTTGAAGCTTGATGAACTGCTCCTCCATGTCCTTCTGAGCAGTGGCGGGAAAGAACCTGCTATAAAAGCTCTTGGAGAACGTATCCCAAGAGATAGGCTTCTTCAAGCGAGCCTCCTCTGCAAGCCACCAAGTCCTGGCTATGTCCTTTAGCTGGATCTTTGCAACCTCCACTTGGTTCTCCTTAGGCACCCTGGCGGCGTTCAGCAGATCGGTGGTGTCTGATAACCACTGTTCAGCCTCCAATGGCCTCTCGACTCCCGTGAATACGGCCGGCTGTAGCCGTCGGAAGTCTGAGATGTTCCCCGGCTTCTGCTCCTTCGGGGCTGCCAACTCCTGCCTGAGGAGCTCAGTCTGCTGATGCTGATTCTCCATCTGCTGTTGCTGGTTTCCCAGCATAGTCTGAATGATCCTCAGGATATCAGCACCCTCTCCTCCTACGGGTCCATTCGGTACTTGCCCGACATTGTTGCGACCCGAACGTCTCTCCATACCGAAAGGGATAAGATCTGGAATTGGAAACAAAGGAAGGAGTTTAGGATACGAGGATCGAATCAAGGACGAAGTCAAGAAGGACTATATAACTTTGTACATTGTAGTTGGCATTAGCAAATCACTAGAATTTGCCACTTGGTTGTACTTTTAGGTTTGAGAGCCTGGGCTCTGATACCAACCTGTAACGCCCCGATCCCAATGATACGGGAACGTTACTGCAACGCATATACGTAGGTCAGATGGTGCCCCCACGTATATACGCTAAGCATTAGTACAACAAGTATCAGAGTACAACACACAGCGTGGTATATTCATATGCCAACTTACAAAAGATAAATACAAAGCTATACAAGTTATGATAAGCAAAATCACTTTACAAGTGTCCTTTATCACAACCCAAGTCCAAAATGAATCCTATATAACCAAAAATACAAAAATGCTCACGAAATGGATGGAGATCCCGTGAACCAAAAGGAAGAGTCGAGCACGATAGGACTAGAGCCGGTCAGCCTGCTCACAAAGATAAGCCCGGTCCTCCGTGGAAGGCTCCACTTCGACCCAGGCCTCGGAATCTGAATATGCAAATCCAAAGGGTCAAGACATATAATAACAAATAAAAGATAGTCAAGTGACATAAGGATCATGAATAAAGGTAATGAAGTTACAATAAATAGCAATGAATAACAAGCGATGTAAACTCAATAATGTAAGATCATATGCAACAAATCTACAATTAACGTCTTATTATTATTACTTGTCTTACTGTGATATCTAGCTATGTGACCCAGCGTCCCAGAGCACATAGATCCATATCCTAGTGAAACAAGGTTGTTATTGGAAACAGCGGTTGTATCGACGAACTATGTTTACAGTGGGTCCCGTGCATACCCGGGACCACGGCCCAGGATTGTTCCGTTGCTTGAAGACGGACCTGCCGCAAGGCTAAACAGGAGGGACTTATGTATGCCCTTGTCATGACAGTAAACAGGAAAGGGAGAAAGCACTCCCCTCGGTCCCCTGGAGTACCACAGGTAAGACCGGATCAGTAATTGTACAATATACCTAAAAGCCACTGTAAACACGAACACGTATCGATATCCGCATATTTCCCCGACCCATATGTAAGTTGGTGCTGCTTTTATGTAAAAGTCAAGTGTATCATGCTTAGTTTTAAGAGATGGCATGATAAGTGGTGATATTATTGTTTAACATGTCATGGAACGAGTATATGCAATAATAAGTCATGAGGTAACAAGAGATACATCCATCCAGTAATAGGTCATGTAGAGCCAGTATTGAAGCATGAACAAGCAAGATATAATACACATGTATCAAGTATAAGAACCAAATTCAGAACAGAATTAACTATGACACACAGTCAGGATTAGTCGACTAGGGTAAGGGTTAGTCGACTAATACTGGGATACAGAGAGTTAGAATTCTGTTTCAGGGAAAGTTAGTCGACTAGGGTAGGAAGGTTAGTCGACTAATAGGGAGTTTCTAGTCGACTAATGGACACTTAAGTCGACTAAGTCTGCTGATACAGAAAGTTGGGTTTTCTGGTCCAAGATGGATTAGTCGACTAGGTGAATTCAGGAGTCGACTAATATGGGTTTCCAGAGAGTTTGTTAGTCGACTAATATTTGGGGCAAGTCGACTAATACTGGGTTTTTCCAGAAAACTAAGTTTCAGCTAAGTGTTCTAGTCGACTAGTTCCTATGATGAGTCGACTAATACTGTGAAGAACAGTGAGCAGATCAGAATTCTCACATGGGTTGGTTCTAACAGTTTAAAGGTAAGATTTTTTTTGTGGCATTAGAGGACCTGATCTACTACTACAAGTACACCAGAACAGGGTCTAGCTTTGTGTGTGATATATTGACATGAGAGGTTGGGTTTGAGCTTAGATGACCTAAAAATTGGATTTTTATGTTATAAGTGTACATGGATCTCTACCCTAAGCAGGTGGAGTGTTAACTAGGTCTTGGTGAGTAAGAAACTCACCAGGATAGGTTGGACTTGAGTCTAGATCCAAGGATGGAGATGATTGCTTCGCTCCACACTTGTTGTTGAAGCTTGAGGTTGAAGAACTTGTTCTTGGAGTTGCCTTGGGAAGAGATGGTTGAAATTGAGCTCCCTTGATGAAGCCCTAGTGATCTTGAGGTGGAGATGAAGAGGTTGGGTGTTCACTTGGAGCTAGGGTTTGTGAGGAAGAAGGAGATCTTGGAGAGTTTCTTCTCTGTGAAGAAATGAAGGAGAAAGGGGAAATTTGCAAATGGATTGAATTTATAGTTTTGGGATCTTTGCAAAGAGGTTGGGATTATGATGGAAGTGGAGGGTTTTCTTGCAAAAATGTGGGGGTGAGGTGTCCCCTCTTGGACACATGGCCGGCTGTGGGAGAGGGAGAGAGTGAGTGGGGTTAGGTGAATTGTGAGTGGGAAATGAGGTGGCACATGAGGTGGAAAAGGAATTTTGCAATAATTGAAAAAATGTCTGAAATTCAAGTATCTCGGATTGGTCTGAAAATTTTACCAAAAATCAAGAAAATATTTGAAGACTCATGGTGAAATTCGTTTGAAGAAATACTGTATAGATTTTTAATTAAAAATCCCGGAATCAGTTATTTACCGACTCCGAAAGAATTTTCATAAATTCATAAAATTCTTAGAAAAAGTGTATAAGTAAGAAATATGATTCTAAGCAATAAATTCTAAAGGACTTTCTAAAAATTCCTAACAGTTTGGAAGATAAAAATTCAGAAATCGGTCAGCGGTACTGGCCGACACCGGTTTCGGAGAATTCATTTTAATTCCAGAAAATTCCCGAAAATCACATAAAATCTAAAAATATGGGAAAATGATATTTGGAATTGAATTGGTCAAATACGGATGGTAAATCGGAAAATACGATCGAAAGACTGAATACGTAACTAAGTACGTAATCCGGGAGAGGGGTATTACACTGATTGAGTCTTCATCTGAATCAGTAGAAGTAGTCATTTGCCCTATAATAGTACTACCCTTCAAGTAGTAAAGATTGTTCTGACGAGCGGCCTTCAGTACCACCATCGAGCCTTTGGTCATCTTGAGGACTCCATCCTTTATTGATACCACAAGACCCAATGTCTTCAAAGCTCCAATAGAGATAATATTTCTCTTCAGTTGAGGCACATACCTCACTTCCTTCAGTTCTCGTATCATCCCATCGAACATCTTCATTTGGATTATTCCTACACCTTCCATGGTACATGGATGATCGTCGCCTATAACAACTGAACATCCCTCTAGCACCTTAAATCTAGAAAAACCAATCCCTATTCGGGTACACATGATATGTAGCACCAGTATCTAATATCCACTCAGTATCTCCTGAGTAGCCAATGATAGGAGTAGTGACAGAGAACGAGAATATCGATGAGTCTGAGTCTGATCCACCTGCCTGTGAGGTACTAGCTTGAGTACTGACCATCTTTGCAAGATTTGCCTCAGTCTTTGACTCCTTCTTCTTCCTTTTAGCCTTTAAACAGTCAACTTTTCAGTGCCCTAATTCTTTGCAGAAGGCACACTGGTTCTTCTTCAGATCTCTGAAACCTGGCCTGAACTTCGATCTCCCACGATCACCTTTGTCCTTCCTGTATGAGCCTCTGCCTCTTACCGCCAATGTCTCTACTGATGTGCTTGCGTGAAAAGACTGTCTATCTTGCCTCGTCTCTCCTAGTTAACAAGAGCAGTAGACACTTCATGATAGTTAAGGGATTTTCTACCATTGATCAATGTCAAAGTAAAAGTCTCATAATCCTCCACAGGAAGAGGGTTCAAAAGAATTACCGTTTTATCTTCTTCATTGACCTCCACATCTACATTAACTAAATCTGTAAGAAGCTTTGTGTAGCGATTCAAGTGTTCATTGACAGAGCATTCTTTCTTCATCTGAAAACCATAAAGCTTACTTTTCAGCTGCAATCTGGATTCAATGCTTTTAGTCAGATACTTTCTCTCTTGGATCTCCCACAACTGCCCTCGCAGATGTTTCGTGCACACATGATACTTGATGTCTTGTATCAGACAAGACTTAATTAAGCCACACGCTGATCGGTTCATCTTATCCCAATCTTCTTCAGTGGTTGTGTTTCGCTTCTTCTCCAATCGTAGAGTGTCTTCGAGATTTGATGCCATCAGTGCATCCATCACCTCGCATCTCCACATATCAAATTGTTCGTTCCATTGAATTTCACCACATCAATTCTCAGCGGATGAGGATTCATGGATTTCTCCATCGATGTACCTTCTCTAGCCATCTCCTTGACTAGATCCTCAAGTAATGCGAAAACAAACAAAGTTAGATAAAATAAGTTTGATAAAGATGGAACATTTACCTCCTCGCGAAACCTAGAAGAGTTTTTGAACAAATTTACTCCCTTGAATTGATTCCTTAAGCACTTCACACGCTGTTTTGAGATCGACACACGATCCCACAAACAGTCCCAACGCTAATCTGAGATCGGCACACGATCTCCGCTAACCAACAACTGATGCCCTTGGAATCACCAGATGATTTCACGACGAACCTGGGATGCTCTGATACCACTTGAAGGACACATGGTACCATCCCAAAAGACTAACCTTTTAGGTGAAGTTGCACAAATTCTTATATTCCCAAGACTATCCCCACGTCTAGCCGATGTGAAACACTTTGTTTGAGAGGGGGTTGTTTAGGATTTGGGTCGAACAAATAGTCCCACATAGGCTAGACGTGGGTATAGTCTTGAGAATATAAGGATTTGTGCAACTCCACCTAAAGGGTTAGTCTTTTGGGATAGTGCCCCGAGTCCTTCAATTCTAACTTGTAATTGTATGACTATATTGGACCGCAGGGTTATTCCACGGTGTTGGTGGAGCGTAACGAGAGTATAAAGGATCAATTGGACGACGGTGAGTGAAGTTCTCACTTGGTTTTATTTAAATTCCTCAATTAAGTGGAAATGAAATTTCTTTAGTGGTGATTAGTTGGATGGTTGTTGATTGATGAATAATTCATGTGGAACCGGAAGGAATACCTTAAGTAATGATTATTATTTATGTATGCATTTAATTCAGGAATAATTAATGTGAAATTGGAAATGGTTTAATGGATAATAAAATTGTTTAGCGGTGATTTAACTATGACTAGTTGCTAACTAGTAAATTTTCATGTGAACTGAAATCTGTTTCTTTGAAATTTCATGTATAGTAACAACAAATGGAGATTCTTAAAGTGAGAAAGTGTGATTAATAATAAATTTTATGTTTGATGCTTGGAAATGTTTGATTAAGAATAATAATTCGCTAAATTGATAATCATGAAATTGGTAGTCACAAAAATAGAAAGGGTGATTGTGATAATATGAGGGTTGTGAAATCGAAATCCAGTGGGATATCCAAATATTGGTCTGTGATAATATTAGAGTTTGTACAAGGATCGACAAACAAGACTATATTTATTACAATTATATATCTATTGAACATAATTGATAACTAACTAATCACTATTGAACTGATGATTGGAATAAGTCATAACAAGAAACGGTGAAATGAACCTTAAATTTGATTCTCAATCAGACTGCAAATTGCTTAATATGGAACAAATAATTGCACACATTTTGATAATATTAGAAATCATTGGTTAAAAGCAACATGAGATGAATTTATGATTAATTCAGTATACTATGAATAGTTATGTGATAAACTAAGGTGAATGGAATTTATTGGAAAGTTAACCTGTGATGGTTAACATCATGTTAATTATTGAGATTTTTGATATGCAGGGTTCGTTAATGTTGGGTGGGTATTGAAATTACTAGTTGAATATTTAATTGAATTGTTGTTGACCAGTGTACTCAGTAGTCACTGACAAGCATATTTATTAGCATAACAATACCGAGGTGAAAATTGGCTAAAGATAATTAATAGTGAACCCTAATTTAAAATCATGTACAATGGGAAATAATTATTGGAACTCTATATTGATATTAATATCAGACTAAAGTAAGATAATTATTTGTACAGACTAAATACTGAGTAACTGATGGTATGAGTGAGTTGATATAAAATAAACGGTGTTTAGTTAAATCAATATCACTTGTGAAATAAATAGTAAGAAATTGGTGACTGTAAAGGCTGGCATGGATATATACACAAGACTGTGAGAGTTTTCCTGAAATCGGAGAAACCAGCAAATAAATTAGCGAGTAAAAGTTCTCTTTAAGGGTTTAATTCTGTGATTGATTTAGACAATCATGTTCTTAACATGATGAATAACTCTTATATGAATGGTAATGAACAAATTGGTTGGATATCAGAAATGATTAAGTTGAACTGATGATAATCGGTGGCACCGTAGTAACTGATAAGTCTGATTATGACTGGATAATCTTTGTGTGCTAATAAATTGAATCATGATTCACAGCATTAACTTGAATATGGTATATATGTGCCTATATCAGATATTAACTAATTTATAAGAGATGAATAAGTAAAATGATTAAAAAAATTGAATACTGGTGTTATGATCCAAAACTTGATTGGTAAGATACTGCGACTATTAAGCCGTATACATTATGGGACTGTTTGGATTCAAGGAATTGAGTGAAAGTGAGGAAGTGGGAAGTGTCTATTCCTATTCCGCTGTTCATCCAAACACCCAAAAAGGAAAATGGAAAAAAAAATTTTCTTTTCTCTTTTCTCTTTTACACAACCATTTCCTCGCTTCCAGAGTGCTACAGTTAATTTTATGGTCATGTAAATCTCATTTGTAATAAGTTGTAGCACAAAACAGTTAATTTTTGCTCATGTAAATCTCACTTGCATTCTAATTACAGTCCATTTTTTATTTTTCTTAATTAATTTTTATTTTAATATTATTTTTTCGGTCAACTTTGTGGTCAACCTTTTCACTTTCACTTCCACATTACCATCCAAATAGCGGAAAAAACATAACATTTTCAAAACCACACTTCTCAATAACATTCAAACACCAGAAAACTTACTAACCAATTCTCAAGTTTCAAAGGGAACTATTATTACTTTCTCACTTATTCACTTACTCACTTTCACCCTTAACCAAACATGCCCTATGTGTGTTTGGTATCTCCTAAGTACTAAAAGAGTTCTACAAAATTACAATAGCGAACCAAGATGTGAATAACCAATTAATGTTTGGTGTACTTGATGGTTGATATATTTATGAGTATCATATTTTTGAGTATTAGAATTCATGCGGCATGAATTTGGAGAACATGAATTGAAATTATGAATACTATGTGAGTTAGAAATTATGTACTAGAATCATGAAGTTATTAATAATATAGATTGGTGGGCAAAACTTTTAACTCTAGAACAACAATTTTTTTTTGTAATTGCGATTAAGATGCTAAATTATAAGGCCATTATCATGTGTGAAAACAAAAATAGTAAGGGATATGTGTTTGAATTCCGATGATCGCTAATAATGGTAAATTAAGAAAGAGCTAGTTTTATATATGTATATTTATATGAAAATAAAGATAATATGGATGTGTTTGTTAGCTCTATGTATGTTTAAGATTACTAGTTCTATGCATGCATGTCGTTACATGTGAGTTATGATAAACATACGAGTTTGTGATATTACTTCATGTTAATGATGCAAGAATGTTGCATGTTATTTATTATTCAAATTTGTGACACTCATTCATGTTAGTAATTTCGAGAATGTTGCATGTTACTATTATTTTTTATTTATCGAAGGAGGAGACCGGTGTAACCGGAGGTGATCGAAAGAGAGTATTATTATTTATTTATCGGAGGAAAGGATAGATGTAACCAGAGATGATCTAAGAGGAGTATTATTATTTATTTATCGGAGGAAAGGATCGATGTAACCAGAGGCGATCGAAGGGGAGTATTGTTATTTATCGAATGAAGGGACCGGTGTTCGAAGGTGAAAAGAGCAGAGGTTTAGAGTAAACCGTGCAGATCCATATGTCAATGTTCAAGCTTTGAGTATGTATGTAATATTAATGTGCTCCTTCAGATGTATGTAATGTTATTGTGCTCCTTCAAACTACAGTTTGTAGCAAAAACTATAACCGGTCATATCCGCAGGGAGGGTATGCGATGAAAACTTTCTTAGTTCTTGTTGCACTTGTTTTTGAAAAGGAAACAAAAGTTCTTGTTTATTCAAGAATTGAAAAAGAAAATAAAGTAAAAAATTAAATAATAAAATTTTTTGTGCTAAGAAAAGGAATATGAAAACGAGGAAGGTAGAATGAAAACGGTGAATGAAATAGTGTTTGAGAAGTAGAAAAGAGAATAGACTTTATTTGAGAAAGAAAGATTATAAAAATGAGAAAAGTTTTTGTCAAAGAGTAAGAAAGGCATGACTAACTAACAACTCTATATTACTAACTTACTAATCTCTTAGATGAATTGTGTCTCATGTAGATTCATTGGCATTTTATCCATCTAGATTCATCAAGTCAAAGAGTTCGCCCAATTTGTTGAAGTGCTCCTCTCTTAGCTTGGTTAGGTGGCCTCCTTGGATCATACACTCCCAATAGGTTCACAAGAATGGAACATAAGAATTTGAGATTTACAATTTAGGTTTGCATAAGAAGAATGTCAAGTTCATTAGATCGTCAAACGCATGGTTTAGGTAGCATGAAATAAGAAGCTAATGCAGTAATTTGTTAGCATACTAAGGTGAATTCATCATCATGTTCCATCATGGCTCTTGCTGAAGAAACAAGATTATAAATGAGGTACACATGAATCAAATGGAAGGAATCACAAAAGTCTTTATTAAGATAAAAAAAAACTATACTCATCTTCATTGAGAATTAAAGAAATTTGTAAAATACAAGACTAGAAATTATAAACATCCAATGAATCATATAAGTTAGCATCATTCAAGAGTTAGTATTTCGTAGTTGTTAGAGGTTAGTTAATCATGTTAGAAGGTTAGTTACTCGTGGAGAAGTAAATCAAAGAAGAAACATGGTAGACTAAGTGTAAGAAATTAAAAGTTTGAAAGTAAAAGAGTAAGAATTAAAAGAGTAAGAAATTAGAGGAAGAAGATCATGAGGTTTGCATTTAATTGTCACTCTCAATTATAGAGATTTCACTCTCATCCTCTCTCTTTTCTGGAATCTAAAAGGAGAAAATGAAATTACAAGAGATGACTAAATAGAACTTAAAGAAATCCTAATCCTTCTCTTAAGTTTATGACTATATCCAACTGCTGTCAACAGAGGCCCTAGGGGTCTTTATATAGGCACCAGAGGCTTATCGTTTTTAATCGCAGCCTCAAGATCAATCGCTGCATCAACGGCCTAAGAATTGTCATAGATCCACAGTCAAAATAGTATTTTCGTGGTAGCATCTTGGCCGTTATGCAAGCGATTATGCTGACAAGCTATCTCTACCCAGGTGTACTGTGGGAACTTCTAGAACCAAAAGAATATTCCCTAATTCGTTGCAGGTGTGGGCTTCTTTGAATTTGGCACTTTTTAATCTCCTTTAAATCTCTTAATTGGTATGGATTTTGGCCTTCTTCTCCATTAAAGAGTGGACCTGAAATTTAAGAGAAAAATCTACTAAAAATCTCATTTTTATTGATAATATGCAATGTGATGCAAAATGATATAAAATTGAAAATTGAACACTAATCACACCTCAAACCTAGCTTTTGCTCGTTGCTCGTCCTCAAGCAAAATAAGTGAAGAAGAAAAAAATCCTAACTAAATTATTATACTACTTCCGTAGGTGACACGATTGCAGTGAGCATGTACAACAAGCCATTAAATCTTTAGGATACCCTAGAGAAGGAGTGTTGTCTCTTGAAGGTTTCAGCAGTTTGCACCCACAAAATCCGTAAAAAAGGAAAAGAAATGTTAATGTTTTTTCACAAAGAAAAGAAAGAAGGTTTTTGATCCATTTTTGCAAAATCTAAGTGATCTTATGATTTTAGGTTACTCTAAACTATTCCTTCTTATTATAATCTACACTTAAAGGTTATCTTCAATTAAGGTTAAGTTTTAAAAGTAGAGAGAGCATTAGATTTTGAATCAAGCCTAAAACATATACATTTATATGTATGAGAAATTGCACTTAGACTATGCTACCTTTACTTATATTTTCATATATATATTTTTATTTTTTTATTTTTCATATAAACATGTATGTACACTTATTATTTTTCTTAGCTTCATTAGGCTTACCAATGACTCCTAGACCAGATGATCTTAGGGCATCAGATGAGAATACATCCCTAAAGTTCAAGGTCTCGAGTAAATAAGGTCACGAATGCTAAGGACTTAACCACATTTAGGCATGATGGATTATGCTTCTTAAGGCACTACTAACTAGCTTAATTGGTGATTAAGTATTTATTTATTTATATTTACAATTTTTTATTTTTTATTATTTATATATATATTTATTTACAAATAAAGGTATATAGGTCTTTGTTTTAATCTCTCAACATGTAAATGTATATAATACTAAGGAAAAATTCAAAATCTAATTATCTTTCTACTCTTTCTTTCTTAACCTAAAAGTCTAACAATTCTTCTTATTTTAACTTATATTAAGAAATCCTAGTTTAGAGTTTCCCTAATTCCTAAGATCAAGTTAATTTTCTTAAAAATGGATCAAAAATAAAATTCTATATTTTTGTTTTAAAGAAAATCTACTAAAAGAAAAAAAATCTAACAAGAAAGGAAAAAATCTAAAAGAAACTAAAAATTTTAAAAAAAATCAAAATCTAAGTTAGTACCCACCCCCCATACCTATCTCATGCATTGTCCACAATGTATGCAAATAAAAGATATGCATGAAATAAGGTAGTGAAAAGATATTACCCCCTTCTACAGCTCAGACCAGTCGATGTGCTCGGACTGGCCTACCGTGATATCCTCAAGCTCTCCTCAATACAATCCAAACGAGTGTTATGCTCCTCCATTTGCTTCCTCAACCTAATCTGATCTTTGAAAATTTTCTTCATGCCTTTCCAGATGGAGACATGAATGCTCTAGAATCAGTAGGCGGGGGCTACTGCCAAAAAGCAGGCTTATCATCCTCCTCTAACAGTTCCTCAGAAGAGGACTCTGCTAGGACGTCCTCAGGTAGATACTAGGGGTCCATACGGCATGCAAACAACTGTTGTACGCACCAATTATCCGTTCTGGTGCGACAAATACTCAACATATGAAGAGAAGACTGTTGGATATCTGCTTAACAGAAATCAATCTGACAACTAATCAAGATCACTGATATATCAACAATCTAATTGGCCAGGTCGGCAAATATCAGGTGGAGGTTTTCCGTTCAATAGAACGTTCCTTAATTTAAGAACCACCTTTTATTTTCTTCCTTGGTTAAAGCACCAATTAGACTGAATATAAATCAGTCTCGATATACTGTAAAGTATATCCCTGTATAAAGGACTTAATCCACTTATACAGTATTTGGAGTGAGGTACGCTTAGAGCGAATCTCCTTAAGACAATTACGTCCCCCGCACCGGTGCTAACGGGATAATGGATGCTGGTCTCCCAAGATACAACACTCCTTCACGGTATTTGGATAGCACTACCAAATCACCGTACGGTCGAACCTTAGTCAACCAGTACCTTCACAGGATCTTTGAAGCAACGGTACAAGGACAAATTTCAAACGAATATTTGCCTTTACTCTCTGAAAGAGCACCCACTGTTGAGGACGAAGGAAGGTAGAAGAATATCTTTCTTCAGAAGTACCAGATTCAGACAACAATTCTTATAAAAGAATCTGTTGAATTTTCTGATTCCTCTTTCAGAACAATTTTACAAAATCTCCTTTGGAAGTCGCTTCGGATTCCCACTTCTCGCTGGAAGCCGCTTTCCTACTTCACGCTGGAAGCACAGTTCAGAACGCCGAAAATCACTTCGCGCAGATCAGAACTCAGATGATAGAGAGAGATATTTGGAATTTGGTGTGTCTGAGAATGGAACTCTGGAGCGCTATTTATAGCGCTCCGGAAGGGCATTCTCGTCCGCCGGATTTCAACAGTTGCAACGGTTCGGACAGAACCGTTGCAACCGTTCGGTCCAACCGCCCAACCGCACGGACAGTTTTCCGACAGCCGTTGGCGAGCGGTTCGGATCCGTTCGCAGGCAACTGTTGGCGGGTGTGCTGGAGCGGATCGGGTAGCAGAGCGGGTTTGGTTCGGGTAGCGGAGTAACCCATACCCGCGACACCCGGTTCAAAAAGAACCAGGCCAGGTAGGGAACCCAAACCCAAACCCGGACCTGAGCCCGGCCCGGCACCGGCGGGCCGGCCGGCCGCCGCCAGCGGCGGCGCGCGCACGCATGTGCGAGCATAATTCCCTCCTTTTCACGCGCGAAAACTCTAAGTACCCAAAGGGCACGCCCTTTGTTCTCAATTTTCTCTATATATACACCACAAACTTTCATCCGATAGCCAATGTGGGACTAAATGCTTTAAGCTACCTTTAGTCCCGTTTTTGGCTTTGAATTAGGCAATCTTTGAACTTGAATATCTCATTCATTCGAAGTCGGAATTGAACATGTGAATATACGCGTTCATCCCCAATGGAAGGAGAACACACTCCAACCATCATCCAGTTGATTTGATCAACGGATCTCGCCATAATTCAGCTCGAAGATTCATACTTTTATTCTTCTTCAATTCCAACAAAGACTTCGTCTGGTAGGAAATTCTTTTTTAAATTTTTTTTAAGGGTAAAAAAAGAAAAAACTGGTGGTATTTACAAGAAGGATCCCAAAGATTTACAATGAATGACAGAAAAATTCGACGAAGGGCTTGGTCACGTGTAGAGTGGGTCACAGAGACCTAGTTCAAAAGTCCCATGTGACTCAGGCTCAGTAGTATAGATCAGTTTCAATTTTTGACTATTGACTTTAAAAGTGTTACTGTTCTTGGGATAAACTATATGCACAAGATAGGGTTCTGACCATCGTGTCTTCAATTTACTAGAAAAGAGGTGGAGTGTGGAGTTGTATAACAGAACCTTTTGTCAAAGAACAAAATTCTTCCTATTTATGGACTGGTCATGAAAGAGTTTGGTTTTGTTTTTAGAATCTGAATGTTATCATAAGCTTCATTTAGTATTTCTTCAAACTCGAAAATCTGTAACTTTCTTAAGTCACCGATTTTTTTCAAGTCAAATTCAATTACTAATAGCCCACAAAGTACGGTGCTCAAGCTCTACAGGCAAATGGCATGATTTTTCAAATATCACTCGATATGGAGACAGTCCTAGGACAGTTTTGTAGTCAGTCTGATAAGCCCATAGTGCATCGACAAGTTTAATGGACCAGTCCTTCCTATTCTATCTTACAATCTTCTCCAAGATGAGTTTAATTTGTCTATTTGTCACCTCTACTTGTCCATTTGTCTGAGGATGGTAGGCCATGGATAATTTGTGAGAAATTGATTATTTTCACATTAGGGCTTCAAAAGCCCGATTGCAGAAATGACTCCTGTTGTCGCTGATTATCGCACGGGGGCTCTGAAGCTGAAATGGTATTTTTTTCTTAAAAACTTGATGACAACTCGGTTGTCGAATTCCTAGTTGGTACAGCTTCCACCCACTTAGAAACATAATCAACGACTAGCAAAATGAATTGATTGCTAAAGGAATTGGGAAGGGTCCCATGAAATTAATGTCTCACAAGTCAAAAATTTCTACTTTCAGGATTGGGGTAAGGGGTATCATGTCCTTACGTGTGATTCGACTCGTCATTTGACACCTTGCAAAGAGTTTGAAAAAATTGTAAGAGTCTTTAAATAGGTGGGCCAGAAGAACCCACTCTGCAAAACTTTCTCAGCCGTCTTTCATGGACCAAAATATCCACCACATGCAAACTCGTGACAAAATGTCAACAAACTATGATGTTTATCCTCAGGGAGACACCTTCTAATGATCTGATCAGGACAATATTTGAATAGATATGATTCATCCCAAAAGAATAACCATATCTGTGTGAAAAAACAGTGTTTGTCCTATTTTGACCAACTAGAAGATGTTTGCCCGGTTGCAAGGTAATTTGCAATTTCAGCGTACCACTTTACACATCACTAGGATGTGTTCGTCAGGGAAACTTTTGCTGATTAGGATCATCTCCACTGGTGCATTTGGAATCCTAGAAAGGTGATCTTGCACTACATTTTCAACGCCTTTTTTGTCCTTTATCTCTAAGTTAAATTCTTACAAAGGAAGGATCCAACAAGTGAGTCCAGCTTTAGCGTCCTTCTTTTGCATCAAATACCTGAGGGTGGAATGGTCGGTGAAAATTATTATTTTAGACCCAAGTAAGTATTGGCAGAATTTTCCAACGCAAACACAACTGCTAAAAATTCCTTTTCAGTTATTGTGTAGTTAAGTTGGGCCTCACTAAGCGTCCTACTAGCATAGAAAATTATGTGTTGCATGTTATCAATGTATTGTTCTAGGACAGCACCTATGGCATAATCAGAGGCATCACACATGACTTCAAAGAGTCTAGTCCAGTCAGGTGCTGATATTATCAGTGCAGAGATAAGTTTTTGTTTTAGTTCCTCCTAAGCTTGTAAACATCCATCATCAAAATGGAAAGGCACATCTTTTCCTAAAAGATTAATTAAAGGTCTAGCAATTTTGTTAAACTCTTTAATAAACCTTCTGTAAAAATCAGCGTGCCCTAGGAAAGATCTGATGTCTTTTAAACATTTAGGTTCAGAGAGTTTTGCTATCACGTCCACTTTGGATTTGCCAACCTTAATTCCTCTACGCGAAATTTTATGCCCTAGGAATATTTCATGTTTGACTATGAAATGACACTTTTTCCATTTAAGTGTCAAGTTCTTTTCTATGCATCTTTGTAAGACCAACTTGAGATAATATAGGCATTGGTCAAAGGAATCTCCATATATCGAAAAATCATCCATAAAAATCTCCAAAAATCTTTCTACCATGTCCAAGAAAAGGCTAAGCATGCAACGTTGAAACGTTATAGGAGTGTTGCATAATCCAAATGGCATTCGTCGGTATACAAACATTCCAAATGGATGGGTGAAAGTTGTCTTTTCTTGGTCCTCGGGAGCAATTGGAATTTGATTGTATCATGAATATCCATCCAGGAAACAATAATATTCGTGTCCTACCAATCTCTCGAGCATGTGATCTATAAAAGGAAAAGGGAAGTGGTCTTTACACGTGGTAGTGTTCAGCTTGTGATAATCAAAACAAACTCGTATCTTCGCTGGAAGACGAGTCTGTACCAATTCTTTTTTGTCATTCTCTACCATAGTAAAACTAGCTTTTTTGGACAAAACATGGACTGGATTTACCCAATGGCTATTAGAAATGGGATAAATTTTCCCATTGTCTAGCAGTTTCAGGATTTCAACACGGACAGCCTCTTGCATAATGGGGTTCAGTCGACGCTATGGATCACGTTTGGGTTTGGCCTCCTTTATCAGGTGAATCCTATGTTGCACAATGGATGACCTGATCCCCTTGATGTCAGCCATGGTCCAACCAATGACCTCTTTGTTTTTTCTTCATACAGCAAGAAGATCCTCTTCTTGTTGTTCTGTCAGATGGGAAGCTATGATCACAGAGAAATCTTCCTTTTCACCCAAGTACTGATACTTGAGATGGCTAGAAAGAACTTTCAGTTTTGAAGAAAGAATATGATCTATCAAGAATTGTTCTTCTTATAAGGGAATGATTGGGGTCGCATTTGTTGCCCGCTCAATGTTGAGTCTATAATCTGCTCAAGATTAAAGTCATCTGACTCCAAATCAAATTCATGATCAGACACATACCCTAACTCCTCCTCATGTTCACTTGTGAGTTCTTCAATCAAGTTCACCTCAAATGATTGGTCATCCAAGTCCCGAGGTTGTTTTTCCAAGTGAAAAACATTCATCTCCTTTGTCATGTTACTGAAAGTCAAACACATAGACCCGTTTCTACAGTATATGATCGCTTTTGCAGTTATTAGGAAAGGTCATCCTAAAATGACCGGGGTCTGAGTTTTCGGATTTTGCATGGGTTGTGTCTCCAGAATGATAAAATTTACGGGGTAGATGAATTCTCCGACCCGTATAAGGACATCTATAATTTCCCCTTGAGAACCTTTACAGAACGATTGACTAATTGTATAGTCACCCGGGTTGGACGGAAGTCGCCCAGCCCTAGTTATTGATACACAAAAAAGGGGAACAAGTTGATACTTACTCCCAGATCAAGCAGTGCCCAGTTTATTGTGGTCTTTCCTCTGATACATGAAATAGTTGGACTCTCGGGTCTTTGTATTTTACAGGGATGGGGCCCGGTTAACAACTCACTGATGTTAGATGCGAGGAAGACCCTTTTAGACATTTGTTTTTTTTCTTGGTGCACAAGTCTTTTAGAAATTTGACTTATGATGGGACTTCTTGAATGGAATCAAGAAGGGGCACATTTATCTGGACTTGATTAAACATTTTTCTAATCTTTTTCATGTAATCATTGGTTTGTTGATTGCTAGCCTATTAGAAAATGGCACAATAGGCTTGTGAGTTTGCTCAACTGATTTATCTTTTTTATTAGATTTAGAAGTAGATGGTTGTGAACTTGATGATGAAGATGAATCATTTGGAACTTATGGTGTAGTCACAAGAGGATTAGACACTGGATTGTCGGAAACTGGGGGATTAGAAACCTTGTTGTCAACTTATTTTCCTGAGATATGAACAGTATTGCATTAGTTTGAAGTTATGTCCTCAGCTTCATTAACACAGAAGGGGTTCTTTGAATTAGGCAATGGCTGAGTAGGCAATGTTCCTTTTGTCTTTCATTAAGTGAGTTAGCCAATTGATCTATTTAAACCTCTAGCCTATTAATCGTTTAATTATGATTGTTCATCATTGAGGCTTGATTTTTGGACAAGTTTTCTATTATTTTCTCCAAATCTATCATTTTTCTATCTGAATGATTTTGTTGTTAATGTTGGTAAGCGGGCTATAAATTGTGTTGGTAAGTCAGCTGAAAATTGGGTTGATTTTAATGGAAGTTGGGTTGATGGTTTTGAGCAGAATATTGATATGTAAACTGTTGTCTTGGCTGCTCAGGATCAGACTGACTCCAAAAAAATTGGGATGATTCCTCTATTCTGACTTATACATCTTGGAATAAGAATTGTGATTTGGTCTGGTGTAGGCTGCATTCATACTGTCAGGGAACATCTATTAAACCTGGTATACTGGATACTCCACGAATAGGTCGGTCAAGGCTTGACAATAGGTGCAACCCGGACTAGGCATTTGGGGGGCTGGGTGACCTGGTTTACTGGGTTTGGCCCCTAGCCTCCAGTAGTTCTAATCTCCTCATCAGTTGTGTGATTTTAGCCTCAGCAGCTATAGAGGATTCAATAGAGTGCATGCCAGTTTTGAAAATTGTAGGGTTGGTCTTTTCAGGGCAAGACTCCCAGTGAATGATTTTCTCAGCTAAAGCTTCAATAAATCCCAACCCTGGTCCTCATTTTTCTTTAAAAATTCTCCTTGACACATAGTCTCAAGAAGCATCTTGGTCTGATAATCTAACCGATCATAGAGAATTTGAAACTGTTGCCACTTCTCTATTTCGTGGTGAGGACACTGAGCTAACAAACCCTTAAACCGTTCGAAATACTTCCAGAATGCTTCATTGGTTTCCTGTTTATACTGCATAATATTCTTTCTGATGAGGACAGTCTTATGAATAGGGTAGAATTTCTTAAGGAACACCTTAACAAAGTCATCCCATGATGAAATAGAACTAACAGATAAGTTGTATAGCCACTTCTTGGCCATGTCCTTAAGTGCAAAGGGTATAAACCTCAGTCTAACAGCATCTTTCCCAGTTGAGGAATTCCCATCACCAAGTATATTTCTTCAAACTCCCGAATGAAGAAGTATGTATCCTCAGATTCTAAGCCATGGAACCTAGGGAGGGTGTTTATGAATTGGGGCTTCAGCTCAAAATTGTTTCCATTAACTTTGGGTAAAAGAATACAGGAGACAAGTGAAGTACGAATCGGGTAAAACTTGTCCTGGAGTGAAACGTGATTGGCCTTGATTTAATCTATCTCAGGAAGTCGTACGGGTGCAAGTGGAGTGTTCCTAACTAGTCTTGATATAACTGGATCCCTGGATCACTCTTGCATGCACAACAGAAACAACGTTCACCCAACAAACAAAAGAAAAAAGAAAAATAACAAACAATAAAAAAAATAATCACCAAGCCTATCTAGGATACCTGGATGTAGACAACTCCTAACTGGGTGATTCTTTGGGGAAGGTTTTTGCTTGAATCAGACCACCAGCTAATCAGCCAGGTAGGGAGAAAATACAGTGAAAGATATCTTTGCGTAAGCAACATGCCTTAATTATGCCAAATCATGGTCTCTTCGAGGCTTAACCTCTTAATCTCCAGCCTTAAAAACTGATTTGACTGGAGTATAATTCAAAACAAGTTCAACCACAGTTAATCTCCTATTGAGTCCGGATGTCCCTAGGGACCAACGTCTATCAATTTTAGATTAAGCTTGAGATTGTGAGCACTTGAAATATTATTTTTATGCTAAGTAAGGGCGATGAAATCCCCACCTTATCTTTTTTATTTGGGTGATGCCCTTAAATTCAATTTGTGCAAGTGTACAGAATATGCAAAAAAGATTCACTCAAAGCGATTTAAATCAACCTAGAGATGAGTCCTATTCTATACACTATGCGCACGTACCTTACTACAGCACTTTTCAATAGTAAAGTAAAAGAATTGAAAAGACACGTGCCTATAATGAAAACGTCTAATTAATTTTTAAATTTTCAACAAGCTTTTCATATTGGTTATTATCAGGATCCTGATGATGGTATACGAGAAACAATTATTGTAATAAGCTAATTTTGGCAAAGCAAGCGACCCTACAAAAAAAAATGTCAGTAGTCAATTCTTTCTAGCCGTCAAAACGCGGCAAGTTGGAGGGTACTTAGTCTCTACTTTCTAGAGTAGAGATCCAGACCACTTATATGTTACTACAATTCTTAGCTTTCTGGTTCGAAACCTGTAACCTGTAACAGAGAAAAAAATTTGTTTAGTTCCAAAAACTAACAAAAACTGTCTCCCTCCCCGGCAACGGCGCCAAAAATTTTGTTCGAAGGTGAAAAGAGCAGAAGTTTAGAGTAAACTGTGTAAATCTATATGTCAATGTTCAAACTCTGAGTATGTATGTAATATTAATGTGCTCCTTCGAACTACCGTTTGTAGCAAGACCTATAACGGGTCGTATCTGCAGGGAGGGTATGCGATGGAAGCTTTCTTAGTTCTTGTTATTTTTATTTTTAAAAAGAAAATGAAAGTTCTTATTTGTTCAAGAATTGAAAAAGAAAATAAAGTAAAAAGAAGATGATGAAATTTTTTGTGTTGAGAAAAGAAACATGAAAACAAGGAAGGTAGAATGAAAACAGTGAATGGAATGGTGTTTGAAAAAGTAGAAAAGAAAATAGATTTTATTTGAGAAATGAGGAAAGTTTTTATCAAAGAGAAGGAAAGCCATGACTAACTAACAACTCTACACTATGAACTTACTAATCTCTTGGATGAATTGTGTTTCATATAGATTCATTGGCATTTTATCTATCTTGATTCATCAAGTCAAAAAGTTGGCCCAATTTGTTGAAGTGTTCCTCTCTTAGCTTGGTTAAGTGGCCTCCTTGGATCATAGGCTCCCAATAGGTTCATAAGAATGGAGCATAAGAATTTAAGATTCACAATTTATATATGCTTAACAAGAATGTCAAGTTCATTAGATCATCAAAGACATGATTTAGCTTGCATGAAATAAAAAATCTAGTGCATTAATTTGTTAGCATATTAAGGTGAACCCATCATCATGTTCCATCAAGGCTCTTGCTAAAGAAACAAGACTCTAAATGAGGCACACATGAATCATATGGAAGGAACCACAAAACTTTTAAATAAGATCAAAAATAACATTCATCTTCATTGAGAATTAAAGAGGCTTACAAATCACAAGACTAGAAATTATAAACATCCAATAAATCATATGAGTTAGCATCATCCAAGAGTTAGTAGTTAGTTGTAAAGGTTAGTTAGTCATGTTAGAAGGTTAGTTACCCATGCAGAAGTAAAGCAAAGAAGAAAGTATGGTAGATTAAGTACAAGAAATTAAAGCTTGGAAGTAAAAGAGTACGAATTAAAAAGTAAGAAATTATAGGAGGAAGATCATGAGCTTTGCATTTGATTGTCACTCTCAATTATAGAGATTTCACTCTCATCCTCTCTCTCTCTCTTTTCTGGTATCTAAAAGGAGAAATGAAATTACAAGAGATGACTAAAGAAAAACCTAAAGAAATCCTAATTCTTCTCCTAAAATTTATGACTATCTCTAACTGCTATCAACAGAGGCCCTAAGGGTTTTCATATAGGCACCAAAGGCTCATCGCTTTGAATCGTAACCTTAGGATCAATCGTTGCATCAACGGTCCAAGAATTGTCGCGGATCCGTGGCCAAAATCGCATTTCCGTGGTAGCATCTTGGCCGTTATGCCAGTGATCATGCTGATAGGTTGTCTCTGCCCAGGTGTACTGTGGAAGCTTCTAGAACCGAGAGAATATTCTCTGGTTCGTTGCAAATGTGGGCTTCTTTGTATTGGGCTCTTTTTAATCTCTTTAAAATCTCTTAATTGGCTTGAATTTGGGCCTTTTTCTCTATTAAAGAGTGGACCTGAAATTTAAAAGAAAAAGTCATTAAAAACCTCATTTTTTTTGATAATATGCATGGAAATATGATGTAAAATGATACAAAATTGAACACTAATCAACCGGTATAACTGGAGGTGATTAAAGGGGAGTATTATTATTATTATTTAAATTATCAAAGAAAGGGACCAGGTGGAACCGAGGTGATCGAAGGGGAGTATTATTATTATTATTTGAATTATATGTGATAAGCATGCAGTTTCATGTGTTATTTTCGATTGATGGAAATGAAAATCACCTAGAGGGGGATGAATAGGTGATAATGCTAATCAATGCACAATTTAAAAATTATGATGCAACAATCTCACAAAGCAATTGAATATAGCAATGAATGTAGAGAGCAAGTAATAAGAGCAATGAAAATAGAGTAAGTAACAAGAGCAAGTAAACCAAACGCAAACACCGAGAATTGTTATCGAGGTTCGAGCACCCAGCTCTACTTCCCCGCCTTCCCCAGAAGGATTCCAACCACTTCCACTATCACAAAGATGTCACAAATACACCGGAGTACCCAACTCCACAATCTCAAGTACAAACAATCTCTGAGTAGTCAAAAGACCACAAACTCTCTCTTGCAAAATTCTCTTCCCTTACAAAGGTCTTTAGAGAACAATGAGTAGGAATGAAGCTCTTGTGTGTAAGGAGAAAAGAAAAAGAAATCAGAGAGTTCTTGAAAAACACTTCAGAAAATGAGAGAATTTCAGCACAAAAATCAAGAAACAAAGCTCTTATGAATGCCTTAAACTTGTGGAAATTTTGATAATTTTTCTAGTAACCAACCTCTCCCTAAACACCCCTATTTATAGGAGAGGGCTAGGGTTAGGAGATAAAACATATTTAAGGCTAATCAGAAAGTATTAAAATCAAAACATGTCTTTTAAACACACTTAAGTGAGAAAAGGACAAAAAATAAACCAGCTTAGAAACTAGCCGTAACTGTTCAAACGGCTAGCTCAGTCGACCGGCCCGGTCGACCGCTAGTTCAAAAAAATAGCCGTTGCAGGATGCGGTCGACCACCCGGTCGACCCAAAAATACAGAGAGCAGAGTCTGTCAGTCAGGCAAGTCTCGGTCGACCGTCCGGGTCGACCGTGAAACGTGCACACTGACACGCACAGCTGCCAGAACTCCGGTCGACTGGGTCGGCCGACCGGCTTGACCTGACATAGGGACGGTCGACCCGGGCGGTCGACTGGCTCAGGTCAAAAGCCAAAACAAAAATGGAATTTTGAGGAGAAATCTATTTTTAACAAAGTAGTTTTGAATAAGGATATATATAATGGATAAAAATGAGTTTGTAGGCTGAAGATTGTATACAAACTATTTTTGTACATATTATAGGAAATATGTTTGGAAACAAGATATGCGCAAAAACGTGTGTGATAGAGCTTCAAACCTATTCACTATTCTTTAACAAAACTCTAACTAAAAACAAATCTAATAAATTATCTTGAGCAAACTTGAAGTCTTGAGCCATGCAATGCCTTGCTAGAGCCTTCTCTTCTATGTTCCTTTCTTGATGTGCAAAACGCCTTCTTTACTTCATGAACCTAGAAGATCTTGCAATAGCTAAGTAATGGCCTCCAAATATGGTACTAACCTGAAACTTATCTTAAACAAACTAATTAGTACCAAATAGCTCTTATTTGTTTTGTTATCATCAAAACTCTAAATAAATGGAGAGTGAGAGTGTAACCTTTTGGGCCAACAATCTCCCCCTTTTGATGATGACAAAACAAATAGGTTATAAACAAAAATATAGGAGAGGAGAAAGCTCCCCCTCAAATTATGCTATATTAAACAAAGAAAAACAATGTAATTTGTAATTTACAAGTAAACACCATGAAACCAAAAACCATAAACATCATGAGATATAAAATACTTGCAAAACACTTAAACAAGAATTCATGAAAACACATCAAAAACTAAAAACATGTAAAAGCTCATATGGAACCAAAACCATATGAACTCATATTTTATCATAAAAACTCATTCTCCCCCTTTTTGTCATACATCAAAAAGGGTTATGAAAACATTTTTATTCAATAACACAAACATTAAGTTCACCACAAATGAAGGAAAATCTAGCAAAATCAAGTGGTTTAGTGAAAATATCGGCTAGTTGTAAATCCGTAGAAACATAATCAATATCTATATCTCCTTTCTCAAAATGATCTCTAAGAAAGTGATATCTAATCTCAATGTGCTTGGTCTTACTATGTTGATTTTCATTCTTTGTCATATGTATAGTACTAGTATTATCACAAAATATTTTTATATGGTTATAATGCAAATCATAATCAAGGAGAGTATGTTTCATCCAAAGGACTTGTGCACAACAAGCCCCCGCGGCAACATACTCCGCCTCGGCGGTTGAGAGAGCTACGGAATTTTGTTTCCTAGAGGACCATGAAACAAGACAATTACCAAGAAATTGACATGTCCCACTAGTACTCTTTCTATCTACTCTACAACCCGCATAGTCGGCATCCGAATAACTCGTCATAGAGAAATCTCCGTTTTTTGATACCATAGACCCATTCCAATCGTTCCCTTAATATAACGAATAATGCGTTTTACTGCAATAAGATGGGACTCTTTGGGACACGATTGAAATCTAGCACAAAGACACACACTAAACACGATGTCCGGCCTACTTGCCGTTAAATACAAAAGACTTCCTATCATGCTTCTATACAATTTAATATCAACATTTTTACCTTGGTCATCTTTATCAAGCTTGGTGGTAGTTGCCATGGGAGTGTTGCAAACCTTTGAGTCTTCAAGTCCAAACTTCTTTACGAGTTCCTTTGCGTATTTGGCTTGACATATGAAGTTTCCATCTTGCAATTGCTTGATTTGGAGTCCAAGAAAGAAATGAAGCTCACCCATTGAAGACATTTCAAACTCACATTGCATAACCTTTTCAAATTTCTTGCATAAAAACTCATTAGTAGAACCAAAAATTATGTCATCAACATAAATTTGCACAATTAAAATGTCATTATCAACATGCTTAGTGAATAGTGTTGTATCTACTTTGCCTTTAATAAAATTATTTGAAATGAGAAAACTAGAAAGCATTTCATACCAAACTCTTGGAGCTTGTTTCAATCCATACAAAGCTTTATCAAGTTTAAAAACAAAATTAGGATGAACATGATCAATAAAACCGGGAGGTTGTTCAACATAAACTTCTTCATTTATAAAACCATTCAAAAATGCACTTTTCACATCCATTTGAAAAAGTTTAAAATTTTGAAAGATACAAAAGCTAGTGTCATCCGTATGGCTTCAAGCCGTGCTACGGGTCAAAGGTCTCCTCAAAGTCAATTCCCTCAACTTGAGTGTAACCTTGGGCCACTAACCTAACCTTATTCCTAATCACATTTCCGAACTCATCCATCTTATTTCTAAAGATCCACTTAGTACCAATTATTGGTCTATCGTGGGGCCTAGGAACAAGGTGCCAAACTTGGTTGCGCTCAAATTGATTGAGTTCCTCTTGCATGGCTAGCAACCAATATGAGTCCGCCTTGGCTTCGAGGATGCTTTTGGGTTCAAAATGAGAAATGAAAGCAAAGTTACCACATAGGTCATGGAGTTTGGAGCGAGTTGTTACCCCTTTAGATGCATCACCTAAGATGAGCTCCTTGGGATGATTCGTGGCATATCTCCAAGTTTTAGGAAGCGGTTGAGAGCTTTCCTCTTTATCCTCTTGAACGTCACCAATTGGTTCTTGCTATCATCTTGAGCGGGTGAGTCCTTCAAGTATAGTCTCTCCATGTCTTCACCTAATGGTTCAATCTCTACAACATTCTCAACAAACACATTAGATTCTTCAAATTTAACATGCATGGATTCTTCAATGGTAAGTGAAGATCTATTGAATACTCTATAAGCTTTACTAGTTGTAGAATATCCAACAAAGATTGCTTCATAAGCCTTAGCATCAAATTTACCCAAGTTATCTTTAGTGTTCAAAACAAAACACTTGCATCCAAAACTTTAAAATATGCAACATTAGGTTTTCTAGAATGATACATTTCAAAAGATGTTTTGGAAGAATTTTTACATAAATAAATACGATTTGATATATAGCATGCGGTGTTTACGGCCTCGGCCCATAGATATTGAGGGAGGTCATACTCACTTATCATTATCCTAGCCATCTCTTGAAGTGTTCTATTTTTCCTTTCTACAACTCCATTTTGTTGTGGAGTTCTAGGACAAGACATTTCATGCTTAATTCCCTTTTCATCACAATAAGTCATGAAGAGTTGGTTAACAAACTCACCACCTCTATCACTCCTTATTCTCAAAATCGAAAAACCTTTTTCTTTTTCAACTCTTTTTCGAAAAATCTTAAAATGAGAAAAAGCTTGATCTTTGTGTTCCAAGAAGAAAACCCAAGTGAAACGGTAAAAATTATCAACTAAAACAAATGCAAATCTACTACCATTTAAGCTCTTAGTTTTAGTAGGTCCAAAAAGATCCATATGAATTAATTCTAAAGGCCTAGTTGACATGATATCCTTGATTAGTTTGAAGGAAGACTTGGTTTGTTTCCCAGTTGGCACGCACCACAAATGCGGTCTTTCTCAAACTTCAAGCAAGGTATACCCTTCACCAATTCCTTAGAATTAATCCTAGAAAGATGGTCAAAAGAAGCATGTCCTAATCTTCTATGCCAAAGCCAAGAATTTTCATCAAAAGCATTTAAGCATTTAGTAGAACATTCCACATTAAGCATGTCAATGATATAAACGTTATCATCACGAAAACCGGTGAGAATACAATCATTGGTTTTAACATCAAAAATCTTGCAAGAAGAATCATCAAAATAACTTTAAGTCCACGATCACAAAATTGACTAATGCTAAGCAAATTATGTTTCAAACCATCAACAAGTACAACATTTTCTATAGTAGGAGATGCACCAATTTGAATGTTACCTATACCGATGATAGTGCCTTTGGAGTCATCCCCGAAGGTGACGGAGCCACCTTCCTCGTACCTTGATAGGGTTGTAAAGTTATTGATGTCCCATGTCATGTGTCTTGAACAACCACTATCAAGGTACCACCGCTCCCTACGTCTTGGAGCCTTGGTGTGTACCTATATCAAATAATTTAGGACTTAATTTTGGTACCCACATTTTCTTGGGTCCTAAAGAGTTAGTTTCATTAACCCAAATAAGATTATTTGATCTATTTACTTGGTTATAACAAAATTTAGCCAAATGTCCATTCTTACCACAATATGTGCATCTATACACTCTACCATATTTAAAAGCATAGTGAGTATGTGATTTGTGAGCATAAGAATTGTGAGCATGAAAAGATTTAGCATGAGAAGTGTTATGTGTAGTGTGAGCATGAGAAATCTTAACATGTGAATCTTTAGCATGAGAGGTGTGCTTTTTAGAAAACATTTCTTCAAGTTTCTTAGTGTTAAAAGCACAATCCTTTAAAGTCTTTTCAAAAACAACAATTCTAGTTTTTAAAGAAGAAATTTCTTTTTCATCAATCTTAGGAAATTTTGCTTTACAAGCAACTTTGTAAGCACTAAATTCATTTTGGGTAGAAATGAGAGTTGAAGAAATTTCATCTTTTTCTTTAGAAATAATAGCAAGTTGATTCTTAAGAAAAGCAACTTCCTTTTCCAATTTTGAGCATTCAATCTTTTTATTATCATATGTTTCTGAAAGTTCAACAAAGGCATGAACAAGAACTTCTTTACTTAATTCATCATCTTCATCATCATCAAGAGATTGAGGGGTTACCTTTGGTGTGTTTGCCATGAAACACATATTCACTATATCCGCCTCTTCCTCGGACTCGCTTTCCGAATCCCAAGTTGCCTTGTGCGCTTTCTTTTCTTCCGGTTTCTTTGGCTTGAAGGAGGAGGTCATCTTCTTCTTGAACTCCGGACAATCCGCCATGATGTGTCCGGGCTTTCGGCAATTGTAGCATATAATTCTCCTCTCCTCTTTGCCTTCAAATTTCCTTCAGAAGTTGAGCTTGTTCCTCCGGTACATTCTCTTCACATTGCGAACAAGTAGTGATAGCTCCTCATCTTCTTCTTCATCTTCTTCATCGTCTTCAAGAGTGGATGAAGACTTGAAGGCTATGCATTTCTTCTTTAGTGGAGCGGCCTCTTCTCTTGCTTTCTTTTCCATCTCATGGGTCTTTAAGTTCCCAATGAGACTAATTAGGTCCATCTCATCCTTGTCGTTCAATTCTTTTAAGGTGGTGGCCTTGATCTCCCATGATGTAGGAAGTGCCCGAATCACTTTTCGCACCTTTTGGTCATTGGAGATGTCATCACCTAAAGAAGAAAGAGCATTGGTGATTTTAGTAAATCTAGTAATCATACAATCAATAGATTCTTCATCAATCATTTTAAAGGATTCATATTGGGACCTTAAGAGATCTATCTTAGCTCTCTTAACTTGTGAAGTCCCCTCGTGTGTGACCAATAAATGTTGCCAAATCTCATAGGCGGATTGGCAATGAATTACCCGTGTAAGGTCATCCTCATTCAAGGCGGTTAAGAGGGAATTTTGGGCCTTGGAGTTAGCCTCATATTCTCTAAAGTTGATGTCGGTCCATGTGCTCTCTGTTGGCCCAAAGGCCATTTAGCCCTATATCTTGTTGGATATTTTGATGATAACAAACCATATTTAGTTATGTATTTAACAATTTTGTTTAAAAGTATTTCAGGTTAAACAGGTTGATTTGACGGCTCCGATATCAAGACTCACAAGTTTGGACGCCGCTTAAAGATGTGCATTCCCAAGCTAAGCACATTAGGAAGCTTCGGGATCAAGACATGAAGAAAAGACCAAGTCAAGATCAAGACAATGAAAAAGTCCAAGATTTGTATTTTTTATTTTTCTTTTAGAATCTTTGTCAAAACCTAGATGTTAGAAGTAGAATTATGGGATTGTCACTTACACACACTTTAGTTTGATATATGGTTTCAAAAACAATTTCAAATTCTATTTCCAACTTAGTTTTATAGCTAACATGTTTTTCTGAAATTTGTTTTGGAAACTCAAGTTTTTGGAAAAACCGATTTTTTTGGGAAAAACAAGTTTTTATCAAGAAAAACTTTATCAAAATGTTTTAACATGTTAGGGTAGTGACATATGGTCATACTCCTATTTTTACAAGGTCCAAAACCCCATCCAAAGACCCAAGTTCTGGCTTTCTGCAGTTCTGATTTTTCAGAACAGACAGGAGCCAGTCGACCGTCCCGGTCGACCGACGTACACGCTGTGCATGTGTGTACGTCGGCCGACCGCTCCGGTCGACCGGAGCACTTACAGTGCTCTCTGTTTGTTCGGGTCGACCGGGGCGGTCGACCGTAGTCCCCCAACGGTCAAAAATATGACCGTTGGCGGTCGACCGGCCCGGTCGACCGGCAGCTGTCAGAGAGTCTGACAGATTCCAACAGCTATATTTTTCTGACAGATTTTGTTGGGATCTCACCCCAACGAATCTCTCTTGCTGTTTTACCAGTTTTTCAACCCCTATAAATAGTGAGTCACTTCAACATGATAAGACAACTATTCCTAAACATTTTACAAGAGATTTTCATAAGAATTTCAAGTCTTCATTTTAGAAAAGATTTTCAAAGCCAAATTTCCATACACCCATTTGAAGCCTATTCCTCTACTTCACTCTAGTTTTTGCACTACACAATCCCAAATTTCTACATCTACATATTGGTTATAGGATTGTGCAAGTGAGCTATTTTGTGATCAAGTGTGATCATTTTCTTCTTGAGCGAAGTTGTAGAGGCATCGGCCTCAAGGCGAGCTAGTGTGCTCCGGGTGGTGCTGCGACATCACAAGAGATAGGACAAGTGTGTCCTTGTATTGGCGATCCGGTGGGATCAACAATAGTGGAAATCCTTCAAGTGTGAAGGCGGGGACGTAGAGCGTGGCTCGAACCTCGGAAACATATACTTGTGTTTGTGTTTGCTCGAATTTTCTCTAAACTCAACTCCTTTATTTCTTGCACTACTTATTGTGTTTATTGCTAGTCTTTTAATTTGTGCAATTTGTTAGTAGAATTTTTTTAATTCCGCATTATTGTCACATTTCATATAGCCATCACCTATTCACCCCCCCTCTAGGTGATTTCAATTGGTATCAGAGCCTAACCCTACAATTTGGTTTAACCACCTTAGGGAGATCCTTGTCATTGGCTATATTATTTGTTGCATTTTTTTCATATATTGTGCACTTTACTCATTTCCCATGGCATCACTTGACTTTTCTAGCATCAAGTCCCCACCTAAGTTTGATGGTTTGAACTTTCCCATATGGAAGGTCAAGATGAACCTCTTCCTTAAGTCCCTAGGAGTTAGGGTTGCTAGGTCCATTACAAAAGAATTTATTGAACCCCTCACCGATGAAAGCTCATGGTCCGAGGACACCTCCAAGGATTATGAAGCTAATGCTAGAGCCCAATATGCATTAACCCAAGCCTTAAATGAGGATGACTTATCACGCATCATTAATTGCAAATCCGCATTTGAAGTTTGGAATATTTTAATTGTGACTCATGAAGGAACGTCACAAGTTAAAAGATCTAAGATTGACTTGTTGCGTTCTCAATATGAGAATTTCTATATGTTTGATAATGAGAGCATTGATGACATGCTCACGCGATTCACCAAGATTACTAATGCCTTATCTTCTCTAGGTGACGCAATCGATAACGACCAAAAGATTCGGAAGGTCATTCGGGCTCTTCCCAAATCTTGGGAAGTAAAGGCAACTACCCTCAAGGAGCTCAACGATCGGGAGGAGATGGACTTCTCTGGCTTCATTGGAAATCTCAAGACGCATGAGATGGAGATGAAGGTAAGAGAAGAAAGGGAGGCGCCCAAGAAGAAAGCGCTCGCCTTCAAAGCCGCTCCAACCATTCTTGAAGAAGATGACTCATCGGAGGATTGCGATGAGGACTTCGCCATGCTCATCCGGAAGGTGGGCAAGATATTCTACAAGAAGGGGAGGCAAAGCAACTTCCGAAGAGGGAGACCTCAAGGAAGGTATAAAAAGAAAAGAGAAGAACCCGGTCCTTACTTCCATTGCAAGAAGATCGGACATCTTATCGCCGACTGCCCCGCACTTCAAGCAACCACCTCCAAGAATGCCCCAAAGAAGAAAAAGGCTATGGTAGCAACATGGGATGACACGGAGTTGGAATCCGAGGAGGAAAACGACGCCGCACACATGTGCTTCATGGCACATGGGGAGGATGCATCAAAGGTAACAAACGAAAACTCAATAGATGATGATGAGCTAACTATGGATGAATTAGCCCAATTTTTTGAAGAACTTCAACATAGGTATGAGATTTCTCAATCTCATAATAAGAAATTAAAAAGGGAAAATGAATCTTTAAAAGATAAAATTAATATTATTGAAAAGGAGAAAAATGATTTATCTTGTGCATTTAAGAAATTAAAAATTGATTTTGAAAAATACAAACTAGCTTGTGAAGGGAAAACCCCCATTGCATCATGTAACAAAAATGAATTTTTTGGAAATTCAAAAACGAGTTGATGTTTTAGATTCAACTCTTAAAAAGTGTGCTTTTGATCTAACTAAATTTGCATCTAGATTTCCTAAGGAGTAACCCAAGGGAAACACACTCACCATGCACATGCACGGAAACATGCACACACACATAAACATGCATACATGTATGGTAGTGGTAGAATTTACGTTTGCACACATTGTGGCCGCAAAGGCCATTTAGAAAAGTTTTGTTTTGCTAAAAATAATGTGCATAATAAATATGTTTGGGTTCGTTCCGGTACTAATCCAAAAGGACCCAAAAAGATATGGGTACCAAAGACCAACCAAATTTAGATGATGCAGGTGGATCTTCTTCCTCCAAGACTTAGGGGGACGGTGCCCGGGTGGTGGATGCAACTAAGCTCAAAGAACACATCGCATTTGCATCGCTATCTTGGAGGCACCTATTTTGGAGATTGCCCATGCTTAGTAACTTCTCCTTTTAAAAGTTTTTGTTTGGTTATTTATATACACATGTATAGGATTGTTAGTTTACTTTTATGATACATTGATATATGCTAGTGTAAACTTACATCCCTATCATGATTGTGTATATGCCATGTTTTAATATCTTGTCTTTTATACCATGTCCATTGTATGTCTACATGCCATGCCTAGACTAGCTTATTTATATATACACATTGTATTTTCAAAATTAGAAATAAAATTTTGTAAAAATTTCATATTCAAGCAAATACCTTAGAGATGGCAATTGCGCACCTCAACTCATTCAAGAGGAATCAAGAGGATGAAGTTCAGAACCCTTCACCGGGTATTCGGCTTCAACATCTCTAAAAACTTTGTTTTTGTATGAAAATTAAAAAAAATAAAATGTTTTGTGTGAATTTTTGGTTGATGTGATAACCTAATGAGTATTTAAAAATATTGTTGTATTTTTGTATGTTATATGTATCCTATTTAATTGTTAAATATTTTCATTTAAATTTTTTTTGGAGCTCTGTCGGTCCATAGTTTTTTTGGGCAAAGCCGGTCGACCGGCCCTAACCCCGGTCGACTGCCAGTGCCTGAAAGAGAACAAATTTTGCTCTCTGTTGCCGGTCGACCGGTACGGTCGACCGCTCTGGATTACAGTGCTCTCGGGTTTTTCCGGTCGACCGGCCCGGTCGACCGTGCGTCGATTTCAGCCCCAAATCTGCTATTTATTTCACTCTCTCTCTCTCTCACTTCTCTCAAAACCCAACCGGCGAGCCCTTTCTTCCCCTTTTCTCCAAAAATTCTCCCAACTCAAAATCTCTCAAATTCCTCCAAAAATCAAGTTGGATTCACTCTTTGTGGGTTGATCTTCAGTCACAGGGCTTCCTCACCATCAGAATTTCAGAAATTTCAAGATCTAGGGTTAGGGTTTCTCATTTTCAGGTAAAAATCTATCTTTTGTTCAAATCTTCCTTTCTAGCCTTAAGAATCTAATTCTCTGTCAAAGATCTCTAGGTTTATTTTTGTCTAGATCAAGCCATATCCATCTACCCTAAAAATCAACTAAAAATCACTCTTTTCACCAAAAATGTCAAAGAGATCTAGGTCTGAGAAGGGAAAAAGCATAGTTCCCTCATCTTCCACCACTCCTACACCTAAAAGACCTTTTGTGAACGATCTTGCAGAAAATCGTTTCATACAACTTTCCAAAAAGTCTGTAATTTCGGGAAGATGTGTAATTATAAAGGATTTTGAACACCTAGGCATCCCTCGTATCCTCAAAAGAAACTCTTTGCATCATTTTATGACTATTAGGGAACCTGTCTACACATCCCTAGTTCACTATTTCTATGCCAACTATGCCTTTGAGGGAGGTCGTGTTAGATCACGTGTTTTAGGGAGAGATATAGACATCCCTATATCACGATTTGCTGACTTGCTACATCTCTCCTCTAGAGGAGTGGATGTTTATACTTTTGATCTAAACGACTTTGAGTATCCAGACGGTGAGTCTGCGCTCACCGCCTCCACTTTGATTCACGGGGATGACAACCCGGTTTAGTAAGGAATGAGGAGGTCAACAAATTTACCCTCACCTCCCAAGTCCTTGCAAAATTCATTTTCTACAACATTTTACCTAAGTCCGGTGAGTATAGCAATGCTAGGGGTTCAGTTCCTCTCATAATCTATTGCCTTCTGAAAGGCATCAAGATTGATTTTTCTCACCTCATTGCTATTCACATGGCCTCTGACCATATCCGCATGTCCGGTAGGCACTTGCCTTATGGAATGCTTATTACTCACTTGCTTCAGAGATTAGGTTTTGATTTGTCCTCTGAGACTCCCTGTCAGCCCGCTATAAATTTAGATAGCGTTCTTTTGAAGAGGATGCAGGCTCAAATGCGTCGTCACGCACAAGAGCACCCTCCTGCACCTCCTGCTGATATCCCAGGGTCATCTTCGGCCCCTGGATCCTCTTCCGTCCCAGGGATTTCATCTGCATCTGTGCCATCTTTATCACCTGAGTTCCAGTCCTTCATATCTTCTGAGATTCGCTCTCAGATTCAGGAGCATCAGTCTTGGATCGAGCAGCGAGATGCAGCTTTTCGTACGGATTTGGAGAGCAGCGTGATGCAGCCCTTCGCGCGGAGATGGACTCGCGCTTTCAGGGATTTCGCAATGACATGACTTATTTTGCGAACGCCATGAGATTCGTGGATTCGCAATTTGAGACATTATTTGCGAAATTCGATATGCTTGGTCCAGATCCCACGACCATTTCTCGTCCTCTTCCATCCTCCGGTCCTCCATTTCCTATCAGAGACCCTACTGCGGCTCCACCTCCACAGCCCGGCGTTGCTGGTATCGATCCAGAGGAGGTCGGTCATGAGGATGATGATCATGATGGAGATGAGACCATGGCAGAGGGTGATGCTGAGGAGAGTTCGTCTGAGGAAGACGACGCTGAGGAAGGTTCTTCAGGGGACGATGCTGCTGGTGGTGCTGAGTGACCTGCCCCTTTTGATGATGTCAAAAAGGGGGAGAGTTATTTATTGAGAGAGACTTGCACTTTTGTTTGTATTTGTCACTTATATTTTGTGTAGTACTTGGTATTGTATTGTGGACATATGTTTGTGTTGTGTTTTTATGGACATGTACTTGTTTACATTGGTTATGCTTTGTGGACATGTGTTTCATTTCTATTTTATGACATGAGTATTTTTATCTAGCATGGATATATGTGTTGTGGATGTGTTGTGGATTATGTTGTGGATTATCACCCACCATTTTTTTGAGATTTGTCTATGCTTGAACATATTTTTGTATATGCATGTGTTGAGGGGGAGCTTCATTTGAAGTCTCTACCCAAAATATTTGTAATAACTATATATGTTTTGTCATCATCAAAAAGGGGGAGATTGTTGCCCAAAGGCCATTTAGCCCTATATCTTGTTGGATATTTTGATGATAACAAACCATATTTAGTTATGTATTTAACAATTTTGTTTAAAAGTATTTCAGGTTAAACAGGTTGATTTGACGGCTCCGATATCAAGACTCACAAGTTTGGACGCCGCTTAAAGATGTGCATTCCCAAGCTAAGCACATTAGGAAGCTTCGGGATCAAGACATGAAGAAAAGACCAAGTTAAGATCAAGACAATGAAAAAGTCCAAGATTTGTATTTTTATTTTTTCTTTTAGAATCTTTGTCAAAACCTAGATGTTAGAAGTAGAATTATGGGATTGTCACTTACACACACTTTAGTTTGATATATGGCTTCAAAAACAATTTCAAGTTCTATTTCCAACTTAGTTTTATAGCTAACATGTTTTTCGGAAATTTGTTTTGGAAACTCAAGTTTTTGGAAAAACCGATTTTTTTGGAAAAACAAGTTTTTATCAAAGAAAAACTTTATCAAAATGTTTTAACATGTTAGGTAGTGACATATGGTCATACTCCTATTTTTACAAGGTCCAAAACCCCAAACCACAAGACCTATCTAAAGACCCAAGTTCTGGCTTTCTGCAGTTTTGATTTTTCAGAACAGACAGGAGCCGGTCGACCGTCCCGGTCGACCGACGTACACGCTGTGCATGTGTGTACGTCGGCCGACCGCTCCGGTCGACCGGAGCACTTACAGTGCTCTCTGTTTGTTCGGGTCGACCGGGGCGGTCGATCGTAGTCCCCCAACGGTCAAAAATATGACCGTTGGCGGTCGACCGGCCCGGTCGACCGGCAGCTGTCAGAGAGTCTGACAGATTCCAACAGCTATATTTTTCTGACAGATTTTGTTGGGATCTCATCCCAACGAATCTCTCTTACTGTTTTACCCAGTTTTTCAACCCCTATAAATAGTGGGTCACTTCAACATGATAAGACAACTATTCCTAAACATTTTACAAGAGATTTTCATAAGAATTTCAAGTCTTCATTTTAGAAAAGATTTTCAAAGCCAAAATTTCCATACACCCATTTGAAGCCTATTCCTCTACTTTACTCTAGTTTTTGCACTACACAATCCCAAATTTCTACATCTACATATTGGTTATAGGATTGTGCAAGTGAGCTATTTTGTGATCAAGTGTGATCATTTTCTTCTTGAGCGAAGTTGTAGAGGCATCGGCCTCAAGGCGAGCTAGTGTGCTCCGGGTGGTGTTGCGGCATCACAAGAGATAGGACAAGTGTGTCCTTGTATTGGCGATCCGGTGGGATCAACAATAGTGCAAATCCTTCAAGTGTGAAGGCGGGGACGTAGAGCGTGGCTCGAACCTCGGAAACATATACTTGTGTTTGCGTTTGCTCGAATTTTCTCTAAACTCAACTCCTTTATTTCTTGCACTACTTATTGTGTTTATTGCTAGTCTTTTAATTTGTGCAATTTGTTAGTAGAATTTTTTTAATTCCGCATTATTGCCACATTTCATATAGCCATCACCTATTCACCCCCCCTCTAGGTGATTTCACTCTCATCACTATCGGGTGCAACATAGGGTTTGGTCAATGATTTAGCTACTAAGCTACCTAAGGATTGCAAAAAGATAGTCATCCTAACCTTCCAAATAGGGAAGTTGAGTCCATCAAATTTAGGAGGGGTTTTGATGTTATCGGCCATGTTTACTAGTGAATGACAAATGGAATGCAAATGTTGATTAGCAATTTTTAAGGATCTCTCTATGGATGTTAAGCCAAAACCTAGAGTCCAAGCTCTGATACCAATTGAAAATCACCTAGAGGGGGGGTGAATAGGTGATAATGCTAATCAATGCACAATTTAAAAATTATGATGCAACAATCTCACAAAGCAATTGAATATAGCAATGAATGTAGAGAGCAAGTAATAAGAGCAATGAAAATAGAGCAAGTAACAAGAGCAAGTAAACCAAACGCAAACACCGAGAATTGTTATCGAGGTTCGAGCACCCAGCTCTACTTCCCCGCCTTCCCCAGAAGGATTCCAACCACTTCCACTATCACAAAGATGTCACAAATACACCGGAGTACCCAACTCCACAATCTCAAGTACAAGCAATCTCTGAGTAGTCAAAGACCACAAACTCTCTCTTGCAAAATTCTCTTCCCTTACAAAGGCCCTTAGAGAACAATGAGTAGGAATGAAGCTCTTGTGTGTAAGGAGAAAAGAAAAAGAAATCAGAGAGTTCTTGAAAAATACTTCAGAAAATGAGAGAGAATTTCAGCACAAAAACCAAGAAACAAAGCTCTTATGAATGCCTTAAACTTGTGAAAATTTTGATAATTTTCTAGTAACCAACCTCTCCCTAAACACCCCTATTTATAGGAGAGGGATAGGGTTAGGAGATAAAACATATTAAGGCTAATCAGAAAGTATTAAAACTAAAACATGTCATTTAAACACACTTAAGTGAGAAAAGGACAAAAAATAAACCAGCTTAGAAACTAGCCGTTACTGTTCAAACGGCTAGCTCGGTCGACCGGCCCGGTCGACCGCTAGTTCAAAAAAATAGCCGTTGCAGGCTGCGGTCGACCGCCCGGTCGACCCAAAAATACAGAGAGCAGAGTCTGTCAGTCAGGCAAGTCTCGGTCGACCGTCCGGGTCGACCGTGAAACGTGCACACTGACACGCATAGCTGCCAAAACTCCGGTCGACTGGGTCGGCCGACCGGCTTGACCTGACATAGGGTCGGTCGACCGGCTCAGGTCAAAAGCCAAAACAAAAATGAAATTTTGAGGAGAAATCTATTTTTAACAAAGTAGTTTTGAATAGGGATATATATAATGGATAAAAATGAGTTTGTAGGCTGAAGATTGTATACAAACTATTTTTGTACATATTATAGGAAATATGTTTGGAAACAAGATGTGCGCAAAAACGTGTGTGATAGAGCTTCAAACCTATTCACTATTCTTTAACAAAACTCTAAACTAAAAACAAATCTAATAAATTATCTTGAGCAAACTTGAAGTCTTGATCCATGCAATGCCTTGCTAGAGCCTTCTCTTCTATGTTCCTTTCTTGATGTGCAAAACGCCTTCTTTGCTTCATGAACCTAGAAGATCTTGCAATAGCTAAGCACTGGCCTCCAAATATGGTACTAACCTGAAACTTATCTTAAACAAACTAATTAGTACCAAATAGCTCTTATTTGTTTTGTTATCATCAAAACTCTAAACAAATGGAGAGTGAGAGTGTAACCTTTTAGGCCAACAGGAAATATATGATGCATGTATTACCAAGAGTGAAACGTGTTATTGAATGATATGATGTGTGGATCACTCTGAATGATACAAATATATATTTAGGTGATCAGTATATCACCATATATGTATGTGACATCTAGTATATGGATGTGGTTGTTTATGACATCTGATATATGGATGCGGTTGTTGTGTGTTTCACCATGTACGAACATACTGTTATAACAGGTATTACTATAAGCATTATGTAACTGCCGCATGTTTTGCATTTCTTATGTACATGGGAAAATTGTAACGCCCCGATCCCGCGGGTATGGAGACGTTACTGCGATGTATATACATAGGTCAGAAATACCCTCACCTATATACGCTAAGCATCAGTACAGACAAGAATCAAAGTATGAAAGTACGCGGTGTTGTACATTTCAACAGAAAGTTACATGTACAAAGATATTACCAAGATGTGACATAATATTACAAGTATGTTACATCACCCAGGGGCATAAAATTAAGATTTACAACACGGTTCAAAATATCTTGTTTTTTTATCATAAAGCTCTGAACTTGGTTTTGGTTGAAAGATATGTATGATAGAAATACCAAAACCAAAGTATATATATTTTGTCACGAAGAAAAATCTTTTTCTAAATAAAAAATTCTTTTCTAAACATATAAATAAAAATTCTTTTATGAAAGCAATTCTATCAAGAGTGTGTGTGTGATATAGACTTAGCAATCCACCAACTATCTATCCTTTACATTTTAACTAAACAAAAACTAAATCTTATACCTAGACCCAAGTCTTCATCTTCTGAAGTCTTCACTTGAAGGCTTCTCATCTTCTTGACTTGGTCCAAATGCAATCCACCGAGCTCATCTCTAGATGTGTTCTTGATGCATAGGCTCGTGAATCAATCGGTGCTAGCTTCCAACTAGTCTTTAAATCCTTTGTTGAAGCTCCACACCTACTAAGATCTTGATAATGAATCTGTCACTAATTAAACACAAGATCATTAGTAATCATAACTTCATGAGTTGATCATCATCAAAACTAGGGTGATAGGCCTTTGGGCCAACAGAACAGTACAAAGGATTACTCACGAGCTGCAAGAGAATGTCGTGAGTCAAACAAGGGAACTAAAAGGAACTGAAGCTACAACTGGTCAGTCCGCTCCGCAAGATAAGTTTGGTCTTCAGCAGGAGGATCCACCTCAGTTCAATCTTGAAGGTTTGGACATCCAAGTTTAGGGGAGTCAGAAAGCTACCCAATGAGCGGTAAGATGAGTGCCAAGTGGCATATAGGGATAAACACACATGAATCATTAAATCTGAAACATAAGTATGCATTGAAAAATAGTGTCATGAGCACAGGCACACATGAGTAGGAAATGAGACAGCAAGTAAAGTATTTATGACAAAATCAGTTATACAAGTCCAAATTATCGATTCGTGAGATTTGTACATTAAAAAAATAATCCAAATAAGGAAACCCTCATATATATACCCTATATCTAACATCAACATATCCTGAGTTCATATAACTCGAGTTGTCTCCTAAACTTCAGAAACAATGTAAAACCAATAGAAAATTGATAATACTGAATACAAGCAAACCAGCTGTACAAGTCCAATTTACGGTTTCATGAGATTGGTACATCGAAGGAATAATCCAAACAAGAAAATCCTCATATATATACCTTTACTCCATGTTATCGTACTCCGAGCGTATACAACTTGAGTTGCAAAACAACACAATGAGTTGTTAATTAGCATCTTATTATTATTACTCGTCTAATCCATATATCTAGGCATGTGTCCTGGTGTACATCACAACACACATACATCCATATATGAGCAAGATGAGCTGTTATTGAAAACTGATGGTGCGACCAATGAATTATATTTACAATGGGTCTCGTGCCTTCTGGGACCACGGTCGAGGGTGTTCCGGTTGCTAAGCCGAAACTCACCACAAAGCAAAGAGGAGAGGGTCATATTAACATGCCCTGAGGGAGAGGTGTATACAGTATGAGATGGGATGCGAGTGCACCGATTTTAGTTGCATAACAACCTATACCATTGTAAATGTAACCCCGATTGAAGTACATCAGTTTTCCCCTTTCTCGACATAAGTTGTCCTTTTTATAGTTTATTAAGTAATTATCAGTGTACGGGAATGTGCAGAGCATGTCAGGAGTATCAGGGGTGCAGGTGTATTAGGAGTACAGATAATACTTATATATATATATATATATATATTATATATATAATATATATATATATATATATATATATATATATTCCTATATTGTGATAATCATAAGTCATGTATATCATGTCAAATGTCACGTATTAAGCATGTCAGGTGTCAAGGATAGCAGCCAGGTGTCCGGTGTTAAGTAGTGGCATGCCAAGTGATCATACGACAAGAGTTAACATATCAAGTAAAAGCATGATAAGCGATAATACAGTGGTTCAATAGTCAAATAACACGATTTAGGAAAACAACTGATACAGAAATTGGTATGAACACCGAAAAATATTCAGTCTTTGGAAAATAGTATAAGTAAAAATTTCAAACTCTTCACGACGATTAATAAAAGGAGTTAATAGAACTGTTAAGTGGACAAGCGAGTAAGAAAGAAAGTAAACATCTAAGCGAAGCTAAATAAGCTGGAGCGAAGATAATATACAACACTATATGTTATCACGCTCGTCATGATTATCGCTCGCAGCACAGCTAAAGGCACGTGTCGCAGCATGAATGTGAACACCATACTACCGCTCACGGCACAATCATGCTCACGGGGTAACTACGCTCGAGCAGAGTTAGCGGTAAAGTGCAGACGCTAGGTCCGCCTATCAAGCGTAGCATATAAAAAGTCCATAGGGCTTTAATGAACCTTAGAGAGGTTAAGTTCGGAGGCTATAGTATAGACCGCAAAACAGTTAAGCCCAAAAGCTGAATAAGTACCTGCAGGAGACGTAAGAACTAAACACACATGCATATATGAGAATGCGTATTAAACTATACTATTACAAACAATCGTCACATCAATACAGATACATGTTGACGGAATACACATCAATACAGATACATGTTGACGGAATACAATTACAAATTCACCGATACAGACACGATTTACAATCCCATCCACTATACAATATTCACAAATAAAATAGTATTCACCGGTCAAAGCGAGAAAACCCAGAAACAAAGCGAGAACACTCGCCTAAATCAACAAAAACACCGTGAAATCCCCCAAGTCTGAAATTCCAATATGAAATGCACGTACGCGTTCAATATGATATATATATAGAAAGAGAGGTGAAAAAGGAGAGAGAAGGAGAAAGAGAACGCAGTGTGAGAGAAAGACTGAGATAGAGAGACAGAGAGATAAAGAGTGAAAAAAGAGTGAGAGAAAGAATGAGATAGAGAGGGATAAAGTGTGAGAGATATGACGGGAGATAAAGGGAGAGAGGGGGAAAGATAGGGGGAGAGAGAGAATGAGAGAGAGTGAAAGAGGAGAGAAAGATGAAGTTAAAGATGAGAGAAAGAGAGAGTAAGAGAGAGCGGGAGAGAAAGAGAACGCTGGGGAGAGAGCGAGGGTGAGAGCTAGAGAGAGAAGAACGAGAGAGAGATCCAGTGGAGAGAGAAAAGGAAGAAAGAAAAGAGAAAGAAGAAGAAGAAGAGGAGGAGGAGAAGGAGGTCTGGCGGTGCTGCTGGGCCAGAGCAGGGCAACAGCCCAGGCCCAAGAGAGAGGAGGAGGAGGGTGCAACCCTAGTTGAAGGTGGGGATTTTTGAAGCGAGGTTTCGAAAGCCGAGGAACGGCTAGGATAGAAGAGCTTACCAGGGAGAGCGAATGCCAAAGGTGATGGTCGGAGAGGTGGTGTACGTGGTGGTGGAGAGGGTGGAGAAGGTGGTGGAAATGGGTGTAGGTAGATGGTGAAGTTGGAGATATATTGAAGTTGTTGATGGAGGAATTGGTGAAGAGAGAGAGAGGAGGTGGTCAGAGTGGTGGTGGCGCGGGGGCTTTCCGACGCTAGGGGAGGAGGACGCGGCTGCTGGTGCTATCACTGGTTGAAGAAAGAAGAAGAAAGAAAATTGAAGAGAGAGAGAGAGGTGTATATATATATATATATATGAGGAATCTGTACCTAACTGCCAGCTAAGAGAGACTATCTCAGCTGGCGCAAAGTGGCCGAATTTCGACCACAATTTTGAGTGCTGGTACCATGGTCGCAGTTTTTTATGAGGACTGTGATTAAGTCGCAGTATTTTTATGAGAATTGCTGCCATGGTAGCAGTCTTTTTCTGAAGACTGTGACTGAGGTCGCAGTCTTTTTCTGAGGACTGCTACCATAGTCGCAGTCCTAATTACACTGAAAATATATGATTTTTTAGGATTGCAACTATGTCACAGTGGACTGCGATCATGTTATAGTAAGTTGCGATCATATTGAAGTGACAGCTGAGAGAGTATCTCTCAGCTCGCGACTGAGGTACATCTCTCTCTCTATATATATATATAGGGAAAAGTGTTCCTAGTAGGTCTCCTTAGATTGCAATCTAAGGAGATGGCTTAAAACTCTAACATCCCTTTTTTTTCACTATCCGACAACACATCATAATATTCATGCTATAAGATGTATGCATATAAAAAATCATGTGATTTGAAGTTTTTTTACTCTATTTTCTTTTGGTTCAAGCATTAACGGTTTTTAAACAGTAGAATAAACTGGAATGATTAGATCAATGAGTAAATGAACTTCAAATCACGTGATTTTTTATATGCGTGCATCTTATAACATGAATATGATAATGTGCGGTCGGATCGCGAAAAAAATCGGGATGTTAGAGTTTTAAGCCGTCTCCTTTGATTGTAATTTAAGGAGACCTACTAGGAGCACTTGACCTATATATATATAATGTAATATATATATATATATATATATATATATATATATATATATAGGGAAAAGTGTTCCTAGTAGGTCTCCTTAGATTGTAATCTAAGGAGACGGCTTAAAACACCAGCATCCCGATTTTTTCGCGATCCGACCCACATTATCATATTCATGTTATAAGATGTAGGCATATAAAAAATCACGTGATTTGAAGTTTGTTTACTCTATTTTCTTTGGGTTCAAACATTAACAATTTTTAAACAGTAGAACAAAATGGAACGATTAGATCAATGAGTAAATGAACTTCAAATCACGTGTATATGCGTACATCTTATAATATGAATATTATAATGTGCGGTCGGATTGTGAAAAAAATCAAGATGTAGGAGTTTTAAACCGTCTCCTTAGATTACAATCTACGGAGATCTACTAGGAGTACTTGACTCATATGTGTGTGTGTGTGTGTGTGTGTGTACACACACACACACAGAGATACACACACACAGAGATACACATACACACATATATGGGTCAAGTGCTCCTCGTAGGTCTATGTGAGGGTAAAAATGACATCCTTGTTTACATAATAATAAGACCCGTGTTTCAACGAAACCAAACCCGCATCTGACTATTTTGAGCCCAGACGCAGAGGTCAGGTCCGCGTTTCATGAACACTGAGATCCGCGTTTCAAAAGAGGAGAGAGAAAAAGAGGTTGGGGATATTTATTGTGTAGTGGAGAAAATTCGAGGAAAAGAAGAGAAAAGAAAAAGAAAAGAAAATAAGAAAAGAATGTGTGGAGGAGAAAATTTTGAACAAGAGAAAAGGAAAAAAAATTATCTGAGAAAAACTTCAGAATCAGGGGAAACACCGAACATCAGAAAAACTCGAAAAATAAAGTAACTCAGAACAATCCCCAAAAATTCTCAAAAATAATAAATATTATTTTAAGACACACAATGAAATTGGATTTCAGAAATTTAATCCCGTTTTCAAGTTAAAAATTTTGAAATTAACCAGCGACACCGGTCGACCCCAAATCCGGCATAATTCCGATAAATTCAGAAAAATTCTCAAAATGTGTTTAGATAGAAAATGTGATTTTAAGGAATAATGTAAAAATAGTTTCTAGAAATTCAATTCTGTTTGTAAATTAAAATCTAAGAATCGATTGGTGGCACTAGTCGATACCGGTTTTGAAAATTTTTGCAATTTAATTCAGAAAAATTCTAGAAAATCATGAAAAATCTAAAATATCAGAAATAATTTTTGAAACTAAAATCAAATCTGACTACCAGAAAAATTAAATCGATCAGTACACTGGGGTGGGTCCCCGGTTCAAACTCATGTTGATTCTGAATCTAGGAATCCGAATCCAAATACCAATGATGATATCAATAATCACAAAACAAAAATAAATATAAATAAAAAATGAAAGAATACTATCAAAAAATCAGAATACGTATCTACATATATCTTCTTGGAACAGGGTGTTACAATAATAATGAACTATAAACCAATATAAAAGTAAGTAAATTTTTATACTCCGAGAGATGTGATTGTGACCGTGAGTTACACGTAAAACACGATGTGTTACGAACTGAAAATAAGTGGTATACTAATATGTAAGTAATGGTGAATTACCAAGTGAAAATAAGATGTTAGTTGTTGTATAAAACAAGATATAATATGTTGAACATTAAGACACGTGTGTTAGAAGAATGCGTAGAATAAGTATCAGAGAAATACCTATTAAGCTGTACTAAACACTATAAGTAGGGAAAATGTGATCTTTTCTTGAAATTGTTCAACTGCATCATACTTGATCTATATGGTATTAAAACACATACTTTGATTTGAGTGATTTTGCTCACTAGATTGTTGAGCTCATTCTACCTTAGAATGATATTTTCAGATTGCGGTGAGGAAAAGGAGCAGCTTCAAGTTTAGACGTTTTATTGAGAGTCTTGCTTATAATAAGAGTGTTGAAGATGCAATTATTTTTTATTGATTTGTATAGTTTCTTGTTGTATATGTCATAACCCTATATGATACGTGAACTTATAGAATGTGCTAGAGTTATGAGGTGGACTGTATAAAGATAAGTTAAAATGTAGTGATTTTGATAAGTTGTGTTATAAATAATTCTTCATTATTTTATGGATGCAGAGAAAGTACTCTCGAGCTAATGTTATTGTTTACTTATATAAGTAGGCAATGTTAAGTCAAATTATCACGTGGGTGATTGTTGAGTTGATATATAATGAATTTAGATTGAGATAAGCCATGTAGGCTGATATTAATGTATATTGTATTTGGGACAAGTGATAAATACTGGGGGGATACTGCTGAAATTGTGAATTTTTATATGATAAAGAAAGATAATTATGTTCTAAGTTCAGGTTTTGTGAAGGATTTAGGTAATGGAATCCGGGACCACTACACATATTAATCAAGAAACTCAAATAAAGTTAATCGGTTTGGTGAACCCATATTAGAGTTACTCTAAGCTATTTCAGTATTATGCACTTGCCTTAAGTCAGATCTTACTTTAATCTTCACCTGAAAATCATAAAATCTGTGGGAAAGTGAGCTCAATAGCACAGTAGGTAAAGTCATCTAAATCAAGTTTGCATTATAATACTATTATAATTCATGTATAATGCAGTTGAACAAATTTCAAGTAAAAATCTCAATTATCTTTCTATTTATGATGAGTAGTGTAACTTAATAGGTCACTGATCTTTTCTATTATCTGATACTTGTTCTCCTTACTCTGATGGGCCCACATGTCCAATTAATCAACATCTTATATCTTATGTTATACCACACCTAACTCGATTGTTTCTCTCTTATATTTACCTGGTGATTCACCAATCACCTACATTCCAATGCCTCATTTATTTTCAGTTCGTAACACATTCGTGTTTACATATTAGTCACAGTCACTAATAGTATCCTGGAGCATACAGTCTCACTTACTATTATTTTAATTTATAATTTATTATTGTTTTTCTCACATGCATATGAAATACAAAACACGTGAACATCACATACCGCTCACGATAATATTAAATTTATAACTGTATGTTCATACATAATGAAGCACACAACGATCATCCATATACCGGATGTCACAAACAATCACATCTATATACTGAATGTCATAAACAACCACATTCATATATTGGATGTCATAAATATATATTTATGCATGCTTTTAATTGATCAAGAAGGAAATCAAGATACTAGAATTTATGCCAAGCACACTTCAATAAAATAATAACAATACTCCCCTTCGATCACCTCTAGTTCAACCCTATCCCTTCCTCCATATGTAAAAAAAATAACAATACTCCCCTTCGACACCTCCGTTCAACCCGGTCCCTTCCTTCGATAATTTAACAATAACAATACTCTCATTTGATCATCTTCGGTTCACCCTGGTCTCTTCCTCCCATAATACATTAACATCATTCAATAAATAACATACATGCATACAGTTACATACCAGCATGCATCAACATATTACATACACAATTATCAGATATATTCATATGCACCTTCATTATCACAAAGTCATTCATTTCCATACTGACTTGTTACACACAGTCAAGGTCATATGATTTCACTTCTTAGTTTGTTATCGTAGTTTCAAGGAATTCTTATAGTATCTAAGAGATACTAAATACACATAATGCATACGGCTTAATAGTCATAATATTTTACCGGTCAAGTTTCAGTTCATATCATCAGTATTCGATCTTATTAATCATATTACTTATTCATTTCTTATTAATCAGTTAATATTCAAAATCTATTATCAATTGCCTCTTTTACCAAGTAAACTGATTATCAGTTATAATTCGTTTAAATTATAAATTCCCCAATTCCTTCTGATACAAATTAATAGTTACATGATAATTTTGATATTACATGGAGTATCAACAATTTCTATATTTAATTATCCTTAATCCCATTAGGGATTTATTACAATTCTTTTATTTTGTTCAGCCCAATGTTTACCCCAGATTCCATCAATACCAGTCTTAACTTTACCCGTTTCTATAACACCTGCTCTATTGTCACTTATTTCCGTCGATTAATTCTATACCATTCAGAGACCTCTGTTGTCCCGATAAATCAGTTTATTGCTAACATTACCATCGGTTTCATAATTATCGATTTCATACGTACTGAATTCTAATATTACTAGTTTTTATATCTATAAATTTTATAATTTATCTTTACTTCATTCAATTATTGGTCAAACCGTTCTATGTATTCATATATGCAATCAACCCACATATATGTATGTGTATAAGTATATATACACATATGTAAATCAGTATTCAAATTGATAATTAACTATCACATTTTCAATTCATCACCTTTCATAGTTATATCATGTTAATTCTACATACATATATCACTTACCGATAATGAATTACTAATCTCATCAACAGGATACTCAATCTTTTGTCCGTAACACCAAGACCTAATCACCTAGAATCATAATTAAACTTATTACTATACGAGAAGTTCTGTATTCATATTCATGCTTAACTCGTTACTACACACCACCGATTTTGATAATTTCAATTTAAAGATTAATTAATCAAAACCCAGTGTCTGACCAATTGGTCCATATTAAATTTATCATTTTCACACACATATGTGGTATTCATGCGCGTGCGCGCGCACACACATACACACATATAGACACACACAAAGACACATTTCATCAAACTATATATCCATACACATCTATATTCATACATCCACGTGAATATGAAGACTATGTCTACACACATGTATATATATCAATAATTACAATAATTAGCAATGATATAGTACGTAACATTCAATAATTTTCACGATCAATAACTTTATAACTTATCGCAATTAACATAATCATAGTAAGTTAACATGTAATTGTCAACATGATTTTAATTAATATAGATTACTTTATAAACACATATATTTGTTTCTTGTATAGAACACTTATGACATTGTATATGAAATTTTTACTCACTTTTCCCCGATAGTTGTACTATAGTCCGGTTCAATAATTTGTATTCACGTTATCAATCTTCAGTCTTCTTGATCCCGATTGTTATTTATAATACTCATGCCCCAACCACTATTGCTAGTTTCACCTAATTATCGGTTTACATATATAGTTACTAGTTAACAACAATCAATCTTGATTCCATCAAGGATAATCATATCAACATATATTTGTCAATATTTCAATTAATATGCTATATGTATCATATTATATACATCACATGCGTCCCATTTAATAGAGATTTCTATATCACAGTTATTTTCAATTGTCCAAAGATTAATTTTAATTTTATTTACTTGATTCTGTTCTGGTATTAACTCCTGATTTTGCTTATACCGGTATCAATACAATTAGTTCTATAATTTTTCATTTCATGGTTAATGTACCTCAACTGATCGTTTATCTTAACTGATTTTTAATTATCTCTTGTTAATTAGCTAACGTTAATGATTTATGATCGATTTTCTGTTCCGTCACGGTATAGTTTACTCATCGAGTATAACCAATGTTAATCAACTCTTATCCGATTGTTATTATTATTATTAATTTCACAATAGATTTGATATCATCTGTACTTACTATCAATTTCCTCTTAGCTATAATCATCATCATAATCATTAGTCCATACATATGCAATCACAGTATTTAATTAAATCAGAGATAGACTTTTACTCACCTCTTGGTCTTGTCAATTCTCTGAACTCTGATCCCGTAAAACTGATACTGTAGACTCGTAGCTCTCGTCTGTTGGCCCAAAGGCCCATCACTCTAGTTTTGATGATGATCAACTCATGTAGTTATGTTTACTAATGATCTTGTGTTTAATTAGTGACAGATTTGTTATCAAGATCTTAGTAGGTGTGGAGCTTCAACAAAGGATTTAAAGTCAAGTTTTGGAGCTTACACCGGTTTGATTCAAGAGCTTGTGCATAAAGACCACATCAAGTACTCAAGAGGAGTCGAGCTCGTTGGATCGTGTTTGGACCAAGTCAAGAAGATGAGAAGGCTTCAAGTGAAGACTTCAAGAAGATGAAGACTTGTGTCTAGGTATAAGATTTTTTGTTTTTAGATAAATGTAAAGGATAGAGTATTTGGTGGATTGCTCAAGTACATATACACACACACTCCTGATTTAGTTTTTCATAAAAAATTTCATTTTAGAAAAGTTGTTGTAAACATGGTTTTGGATAAAGACTATAAAAATCATGTTTAGAGCTTAATGTCAAAAACTTAGATATTTCATCTTATTTGTGTAGTGGATCATATCCATACACACTATGCTTTAATGAGTTCAAAATATCTAGTTTTTATTAAAGGAGTTTTAGAAAAACAAGATTTTGAAAAATACAAGTTTTCAATTGAGCCAATATTTTCATATTACAAAAATAGTCCAAATCATTTATAACATGCCTTGATTTTGTGCAAGCATGTTTGTTTATCAAAGAACATTGGTAAACTATTTTTGTAAATTTTTAAGTATTTTATGGGATTTTTTTCAATCAAAAAGACCAAGTTTTAAATCCCTTATCAGATTTCTGTTTCAGGCTTCAGCCAAGTCGACTAGTCGACCTATCAAGTCGACTAGGACTGAAGTCGGCCGACCGGCTCGGTCGACCGACGTGCACAACGTGCACGCCTTGACGTGGCAGATGGCCGGTCTGCCGACCCAGTCGACCGGAACTAAGAGCAGTGCTCTCTGTTCTTTTGGGTCGACCGGGCGGTCGACCGGAGGCTTCAACGGTCTGATTTTTGACCGTTGGCGGTCGATCGGGCGGTCGACCGACAGGTCTGACAGACCCCAACGGCTAGTTTTTGACAGCCTATAAATTTGGGGTTTGGTCATTGTTTTAACAAGATTTTGGGAGAGTTCTCAAGCCAGTTTTTCCTATCTTTTCAAGAGGTTTTCTACACATATTTGAGAGCAAATATTTCCAATCAAAAGGAGAGTTTTATTAAGAGTGTGTTAAAAGTGATTCTTTGAGTTTTCCTCCACCATCTCAATCCTTGTTTTCTCACACAAACACTTGAGCCATCCATTGCTATTCATCTTATAGGAGTGTTGTAGTGAGAGTGTTTTTAGGTGATCAAAGTGTTGTGATCACCAAAGACTTCTTTCTTTGTTCTTTGAGAAGGCGGACGGTTGTGTTCGCATTGTTTCGGGTCCTAGTGAGGACTCGGTGTTTCGGGTTCGGGTGCGAACTCTTTGTTTGAGGTGCGGCCTCGGCTAGCCGGTGGGCTTGCGGTGTGTACGGACTAGGGAGTCCAAGAGTTGTAGGTGTTGCGGCACCGGGTGATCCATTGGGATCGATCATAGTGGAAATCCTTCGTGTGTCGAAGGCGTGGATGTAAAGCAAGGGTGCTCGAATCTCGAAACAAATCCCTTGTGTTTGCGATTGCTCACTCTCTCTTTGTCTCTTGTTTATATCTTACATGCTATTACTTGTTTTATCTTTACATGCTTGATATATTGTGTGCTCATTGATATACTTGCTTGGGTTTGTTTGCTAACACTTGTATTCAACCAAGAGAGCCAACGCGGCACCTCAACCCATTCAAGGGGAATCTAGAGGAGTTTGTCCAGAGCCCTTCACGGGGAATTTAGCAACACTCTTGTGTTATACGTGGTGTTTAGTTTAAATAGTTTGTTTAGGTCATAATTGCTTTTAGCTTCCGCATTATTTGGCATTAAGTGACCATTATATTAGCCATCACCTATTCACCCCCCTCTAGGTGAACCTTCAATTGGTATCAGAGCTTGGTACTCTGATTTGGGTCTAACAACCTAGAGTTAAAGATCCTTATTTTTAGGCTAATCACAATATTTTGTACACACACCATGGACTTCATGTCACCACCCACCTTTGACATTCTTAACATCCAAATTTGGAAGGTTAAGATGTCTATGTACCTCAAGGCCTTAGGCATTCATGTTTATCTTGCTACAATTAAAGATTCTTATATTAATGATAGTAAGAATTTTGAGGCTAATGCAAAAGCCCTTAATGCTTTAAAGTCTACTCTAGATGATGTTTATTTATCTAGAGTTTCTAATTTTGATTCGGCTTTTGTAGTATGGAATACCCTCATCTCCTTTGGCGAAAAAGATCAATACTATGCGGTGAGCGATTCGGACGTTGGAAGCAACACCTCCAACTTGTGCTACATGGTCCAAGGGATAACCCCCTTGAGGTAACTACCGAATCCGAGGATGAGGACATGTCATATGGTGAGCTTATCACTTTTTGTCAACTCCTTCTTGAGAAATATGACATGATTAAGAAAGAAAATAAAAATTTGAAAAAGAAATTTGATTGCATGCATATAGAACAGGATTCATTTAGAAACAAGATTGCATGCTTAGAAAAAGAAAAAGAAGATTTGAAAAATGAGAATGTTTCCTTATTTTTAAAATTGAATGATTTGTGTGAAGGAAACAATACTTTAAAAAATAAAATTGATTTGGTGGAAAACAAAGAGAAGTTATTTTCAAGAAAATAAATCTTTGAAAAGAAAAGTTTTTGAAAAAGAAAAAGATTTTGTTTCTAAAAAGAAAAAGAAAAATGATTCTTTATCTCATCATGCTTTACATGCCACCACTAATGAGATTAAAGATTTGAAAAATAAAATAGATTGCTTGAGTTCAACTTTGAACTCTTGTGCATTTAACCATACTAGGTTGGAGTCAATGTTTTCAAAGAAACAAACTGCACACATTCATGCACACATCATCATGCATTTGCTTATGTTGCACGTCACGATCATACACATTCACATAAGCATCCTAAGGTGTACACATGTACACATTGTGGCCGCAAAGGCCATTTAGCAAAATTTTGTTATGACAAGTTGCATGTTTTAAATTTTGCTAATAAAAATGTTTGGGTGCCATACAAAGCTAACCCCCAAGGACCCAAAAGAATATGGGTACCAAAACCCCACCCCATGTTTTTGATGTAGGTGAGGGATCTCTCAAGACGTGAGAGATTTGGTGCCTTGATGGTGGATGTAAATGGACTTGATGGACACACATTTGATGCATCACTATCAAGGAAATTTTTGGTGGGATGACTTCCATGATTGGAGCTTTGGAGTTGGTAACAATCTCTAAACTCCCATTTTATTTATGTTCATGCTTGCTCATCATCATGATATTTTTAGCATGATAATGTTTTATTTGTTTTATGTGCTTCATGTGGTAAAAACATGCTTAGATGTAGTTTTTATCAAAACTTGTATTATACATGTACAAATAGTGAGTTACATTTGATTTATATATATTTGCACTTCATGCTCATTTGTACCCACTATATGCACATGTATAGCCTAGTTTTGATGATTTCCCCATTTATACTTGTTTTGCCAATTTTTATGTTTTACTTCATGTATATGTATTTTGTATTCAAATCTAATAAATACGTGTATACCCGTGAGTCTCTTGCCTTCATGCAAATACATTTGATAGACTCTTTTATGTTTGGGATATGTATGTGTATTGTTAGGATTGGATAAATCATACATATACCTAAAAGTGTGCTTTGTTTTTATGAAAAATGAATTTTTATGATTTAAAAATGATACTCACACTTTTTGAGCTTCAATGTCTATTTTTCATGAAAATACTATTTACATGACTTTTGAACACTCACACTTTATTTCTTTTGTCATGACTTTGATTCATGAACATATTTTTGAGCTTCATAGATCGAGTGTCAATTCTTGTATTTGGTATGATTCATGAAATTCATATGCTTTGATTTCATGTTTTGAAGGATCTTTAACTAGTTTTTTTTTAAATTATTTTAACTAGTTATTGTTCTTTATTTGGTAGTGATTTTCAATGCTAAAATATTTTCAAATCTAATTTTTGAAAACCCTACCATCAATGGGAGGATGGATGGGAGATCATGTTCATGTATGCTTTATGAGAAAAATACTTTAATCTTGAACTTGGTTGGGAGGCATAAGTTATGAGTTATATACTTGATCTTATTGTTATTTCAATTGGTATCATTGGATTCTTTCAATTGGTATCTAAATTGATAATTTTTGTATATACTCATATTTTGTTTTTTTATATATGTATGTATCAATTTCAATTGGTATATTTTTTCATACATATATATGATTTTCATGTGCTTAACTTACAATTGGTTCATATTTTTTAAAAGCACAAAGTTTATGATGAAAAATAAAATTTTTTTGATCATTATGCTTACTATTGGTATCAATATGTTTCAACATCATATTTGTTAAATTTCAATTGGTATCAATATGATTTACAATAATGATTATTTTCAATTTGGTATCTTAAAATTTGTTTGTTTTACTAAAGTTCTGATACCTTTAAAAAAAAAATTGTTTAAGAAAAATTAAAAAAAAAATTTGATTGGTATTGCCTATATGCAAGGAGAGCTTAACATCTCTCTACATATAGATTCATGTTGAGTGTATTGTGTATTGAAGAGCTTGACAATCTTTTCTTTATGTGGTACACGTGTGTAGGGGGAGCTTCACATCTCCTCTTATGCATTACATAATATGTGTTATGTGAATTGGGGCTTGTCATCTCTTCTTCATGTAATGCATATGTGTAGGGAAGTTAACTTAACGTCTTCCTCTTCATGAATGTATATCGCATATAACCTTTTATTGATATGTTTGACCCCTTATTGATCTCTTTGTTTATGACAAAAAGGGGGAGAAAGATTTGATGATTTTGTTTTTACCTTAACCCCTTTATTGATGATTGACAAAAAGGGGGAGAGGTATTTGCTATATATGCATGTTTTTTTAAAGGATTTATGTTTATGCATATATGTTTTGTTTTGCAAATAGGAGAAAAAGAATTTGATTTTGTTTTATCTCCTTGATTTGCATACATGTCATGTGCTTCATTTCCATATTATATTGTTTATTTGTTATGCATGAGTTAAGGGGGAGCTTCTTTGGAGCTTTACTTTAATCAATACATATATAACTTCATGAGTTTTGTCATCATCAAAAGGGGGAGATTGTTGGCCCAAAGACCCATCACTCTAGTTTTGATGATGATCAACTCATGTAGTTATGTTTACTAATGATCTTGTGTTTAATTAGTGACAGATTTGTTATCAAGATCTTAGTAGGTGTGGAGCTTCAACAAAGGATTTAAAGTCAAGTTTTGGAGTTTACACCGGTTTGATTCAAGAGCTTGTGCATAAAGACCACATCAAGTACTCAAGAGGAGTCGAGCTCGTTGGATCGTGTTTAGACCAAGTCAAGAAGATGAGAAGGCTTCAAGTGAAGACTTCAAGAAGATGAAGACTTGTGTCTAGGTATAAGATTTTTGTTTTTAGATAAAATGTAAAGGATAGATTATTTGGTGGATTGCTCAAGTACATATACACACACACTCCTGATTTAGTTTTTCATAAAAGATTTCATTTTAGAAAAGTTGTTTTAAACATGGTTTTGGATAAAGACTATAAAAATCATGTTTAGAGCTTAATGTCAAAAACTTAGATATTTCATCTTATTTGTGTAGTGGATCATATCCATACACACTATACTTTAATGAGTTCAAAATATTTAGTTTTTATTTAAAGGAGTTTTGGAAAAACAAGATTTTGGAAAATACAAGTTTTCAATTGAGCCAATATTTCCATATTACAAAAATAGTCCAAATCATTTATAACATGCCTTGATTTGTGCAAGCATGTTTGTTTATCAAAGAATATTGGTAAAACTATTTTTGTAGATTTTTAAGTATTTTATGGGATTTTATTTCAATCAAAAAGACCAAGTTTAAATCCCTTATCAGATTTCTGTTTCAGGCTTCAGCCAAGTCGACTAGTCGACCTATCAAGTCGACTAGGGCAGAAGTCGGCCGACCGGCTCGGTCGACCGACGTGCACAACGTGCACGCCTTGACCTGGCAGATGGCCGGTCTGCCGACCCAGTCGACCGGAACTGAGAGCAGTGCTCTCTGTTCTTTTGGGTCAACCGGGCGGTCGACCGGAGGCTTCAACGGTCTGATTTTTGACCGTTGGCGGTCGATTGGGCGGTCGACCGATAGGTCTGACAGACCCCAACGGCTAGTTTTTGACAGCCTATAAATTTGGGGGTTTGGTCATTGTTTTTAACAAGATTTTGGGAGAGTTCTCAAGCCAGTTTTTCCTATCTTTTCAAGAGGTTTTCTCCACATATTTGAGAGCAAATATTTTCAATCAAAAGGAGAGTTTTATTAAGAGTGTGTTAAAAGTGATTCTTTGAGTTTTCCTCCACCATCTCAATCCTTATTTTCTCACACAAACACTTGAGCCATCCATTGCTATTCATCTTATAGGAGTGTTGTAGTGAGAGTGTTTTTAGGTGATCAAAGTGTTGTGATCACCAAAGACTTCTTTCTTTGTTCTTTGAGAAGGCGGACGGTTGTGTTCGCATTGTTTCGGGTCCTAGTGAGGACTCGGTGTTTCGGGTTCGGGTGCGAACTCTTTGTTTGAGGTGCGGCCTCGGCGAGCCGGTGGGCTTGCGGTGTGTACGGACTAGGGAGTCCGAGAGTTGTAGGTGTTGCGGCACCGGGTGATCCATTGGGATCAATCATAGTGGAAATCCTTCGTGTGTCGAAGGCGGGGATGTAGAGCAAGGGTGCTCGAACCTCGAAACAAATCCCTTGTGTTTGCGATTGCTCACTCTCTCTCTCTCTTTGTCTCTTATTTATATCTTGCATGCTATTACTTGTTTTATCTTTACATGCTTGATATATTGTGTGCTCATTGATATACTTGCTTGGGTTTGTTTGCTAACACTTGTATTCAACCAAGAGAGCCAACGCGGCACCTCAACCCATTCAAGGGGAATCTAGAGGAGTTTGTCCAGAGCCCTTCACGGGGAATTCGGCAACACTCTTGTGTTATACGTGGTGTTTAGTTTAAATAGTTTGTTTAGGTCATAATTGCTTTTTAGCTTCCGCATTATTTGACATTAAGTGACCATTAGATTAGCCATCACCTATTAACCCCCCCTCTAGGTGAACCTTCATCGTCTCCATGAATCCAACAGTCCCAGAAGGTGCAAATCAGAGTTCAAATGATCGAGATATCGCATACCCATAAAATATAAAATAGGTTAGATATGTAATATCTCAAAATATTCAAAGGTTATTTGTAATTTGCAGGGCCCCAAACATAATTGATTAATTGATCAGTGGCTTAAGTGAAATTTTACCTTTAAAATATAAAATAAGTCGGGTCGGATCCTTATCGGGTCGGGTCGGGTTTGTTTTTGAACCCAATACCCGCTTACTTTCTCGTCTTCTTCTTCTTCTATAACACACAGCAAAACTGTTGTCCTTATCCCTTACGCACGCGCCCAGCGCCGCCCCCTGCCGGCATTGCCGACCAAAGAGGACAGAAAAAAGAGGGGAGGAGAGTGAGCAAGGGAGAGAGAAAGAGAAAGTGTGAGAGAGCGGGAGAGAAGAGAGATGGGGAGAGAGATCTGGCAGCCTGTGCCAACACCGGTGCTTGCTGGCACCGCCGGGGGGCCTGTTGGCCGTGAGAAGAGAGCGAAAGATTAAGGGAGAGGAGTGAGTGGGAGGAAGGGAGGAGATGAGATATCTCATCCCTTCTCCTCCTCAATTAAATCCCCCAACTACCCTCTGTCTCTCCCTATACTCCATAATTGTACCCCCTCTCTCTATTATTTTAATTTATTTGAAATTTTGTTTTGTTTTCTTTCTTTCTTTAATTAAATAAAATACTAATACAATTAGAATAAAAATATCAATACCTGTCTTATATATAAATATTTTATGAAATAAATACATTTACATATTTTTCACATATTCTGCTACTCAAAACAAATTAGTAAATAGTTTCAAAAGAATTACTCAATAAGGTACCGGTCACCGATACTCATTATTGGTGTAAATAAAATATCAGAAATATAAAGAATAAACTAAGATTCAAAAGATTTCAGTATTACACATAGGTTTATATCAGTGTACAATCATATATAGACATCAGTATTTCTCATACCACTGAATCTTACTAATTTACCAAAATTTCATTCAATTCCGAATTTCTCCAAATTAATTACTGAAATTCATTTAACACAGAAATAACTAACTTAATAATCATAAGAGTTTCTGAAAATATCATTAACCCAATTTAATATATATTAATCCAGGATTTAAAAACGGGAGTTACAATCCCACCTCTGTTTTTTTTAAATTATAAAAAAAATTTGCTTTGGCCAATATTCAAAGCCATGACTTCCACATCCAACCTAAGTGCTCAAATCACAATGCCTAATTGAAAGCTTGAAAATATAGAAACCCAAACAGATTTATTAAGTTAATAGGGTTTTAATTTTTTTTAATAAAAAACGAGCTGGCTCGGCCCAGACCGGTCAGGACCCTGGACCGTGCCTGAGTCCCCGAAGGCATCCGATTTTCTCGGGCGGGGTGGGGCTTGTCCCGGGCCTAGGCCTTGTGGGTTGGGACCGGGCCAAACCCCGACCCGTTCGCACCCCTAGATTATACTCCATCAGTCATCACCATCAACTTGAAGAAGATGATGCAGAGTGATTAGGAATGATGTAGGCCTCCCACGGTGTGGAGCCCCGATTGTCTCACCCTTACCTGGGAAATGAGTGGCATTTGTATTATTGGATGGAGTGTCAACAAATAAATTAAAAGGAACTTTCTTTCTTTCTCTTTTTTAAAGGTAAAACTCCAAAATTATGGAGTAGCAGACGGCGGAGCTGCATCACGTGGGCGGTGACCAGACCCGGGTGGTGACGGGATCTTGCCGACCCGGAGCGCAGTGACCATAATTGGCAGTTCGGGCCACAGGTGAACTGGACCCCACCTCGACTCGTCGCCTTGCGCCCGTCTCCGACTTCTCTCTCCCGCTTCTTCTGACACATGGGCCCCGTATTTATCTCTCCCCTGCTCCACTTACGCGAAAATCGATGCATCTTCTTGGGTCCCACCAGTCACGTGACCATCTGGACTGGCGGAATATCGCTTAGCGCCGACTTCCTCGTTCTCCTCGTTATTCTCCGAAATTAACGAATTAAAAATAGAACAAAATTACTAAATGATCAGCTCTTATTTTAAATATCTGAATGTAACCTCACGGTTCTCAGAATTTACAAATCGGCCACTGCCTCTATCCACTTGTCCGCCGGACTCGATACGGATGCTTGCTCTTTGGCTCACCCAGGAGTGACCACATCGCTACGGATACAGCTCATTGCGTGGGGCCCACCCGATCTCCTACCACGTCGACGCCTGTCCTACCCCGTCCCTGCGGGGAGAGAGATAAGACTGAGAACAAAGAATGAGATTAGTAATTGAATCCAGGGATAAATTGGAATTCGACGTCTGCAATCGAAGGAAAGGGAATGAAACTTGCAAAACGAGATTTCATTTCAATCGTAAAATTAGTTTTTTATTGAATGATAAAGCCGAGTAATAATACAGAAACGATAATATTTTTCGTCATCTCTGTCACTCTCTCTCTGACTGGAGTCTTCTTGGATCTCATCTGTGGCAGATTTTTGATTTAATTTGATCTCCAGATTTCGAACAAGGTACCCGCTTTTTAATCCCATTTATATTCTCTTCCCTCTGGAAATTTGAGGTTTTTTGGTCTCCTGGAACTTCAATTCTTGAAAATTTTGGATGCGTTTCTTTGTTGTTAGATGTTCTGGTTATTGGATTTGAAATTGATTTTGGATAATTTCAATTGAATCTTTTTTTTTTTTTTTTTGAGTTGTGTGCTGCCTCTTGAGGTTAGATCTTGTACAGTTTATTAGATGCATGTCCTTTTTTTAGTATTTATTATTATCTCTGGATTCCGCTGAATCTGTGCCCTGTGAACTGTGTTAATTCCTTCGAAAAATAGGGGAAAAAACTGTGATTACAATTTAATTGATGGAATGACTGCAATTTTCAGCAGTATTTCAAATTGTACTGGTTTGGCGGGAGGCAAGTTTTGAGAAAAACGACTTAATCGTTTTGCTTGATTTAGGATATGATTTCATCTACATGAGTGAAGTTGTCCAGAAACTATTGAACTATAGTGCAGTGGCATTGCATTGTGAACTGTTGGTTGAATTAAAAGTTTAAGTGTCTGTTCTTTTTTCTTGTATATTTTTAGACCAGAGAAGTGTTCTTTGAGAAAACTTGAGGCTTGGCAGATGAAGTGTATTTGTCATAGAACGCTTCGAAATAAAGGTTTTGTAACTTTTATTGTTAGTGTGTCACAGTAGTCGCAAGTATTCAGACATGTATTCGCTTCGTGACATGTTTCAGTCAGGTACTTTGTGCTTCGGGTGCGTACAGTGGTGGGCAGAGCAAATGCCTTAAATTGTGTGGACGAGTCCGCAAATATGAAACACTTTGTGAATGTATGGATCATTTGGAGTGACTTCAAATGTTATCTGTGTTTCAAGTTTAATGTTTATTAACATGATTTATGTATGGTAACTTATAGGAAACTATTTTTTTACTCTTGAGAAGCATAGTTCTTTCATGAATTTTGGGTTAGATTTTAGAAGGTTCTATTTATAAGATTTCTGGTACTGGGTACCTGACTTCAAATAATAGATGTTGACCGTTTTATCCAAGTCCCGATCTCCAATCATGAAAATAGGAGCCAGTGCGGGCTTCTCTATCCATACTATCAATAACTAGCCTTCTCGTTGTTCAAGAATCCTTGTAATTTTGTGAAGAAACACTCTTTTAAGTGGGCAATGGATCAGAAAAGAGAAAAACCTGAAGATATTTCTCATCTCTTCTGTTGTATGTGAAGCTAGACATGGGTCTCAAGTTTAGGAAAAAATAATTCATCCATCAAAACAATGATAGATCAATAATTAGACTTGATACTTGAACGCTCTTCATTTTTATAGTCTTTCTTTTTCTTTCTTTTTCAGTTTCTACCTCAACAATTGATGGCAAGGGTTGAATAGTTGGGTTCAGGCTATTTGCATTTTTTTCTTTTTGATAGATTAAACGGTGAGAAGCCTCCCATGCCCTGTGCTTCATTAAAAAGTTTTTAACAAAACAAAAGGCAGAAGAATTACATGCGAATAGAAAGGAAATACAAAAAACAATAAATAAAACACAAAGGTAGGCCCGTCCTCAGTAGGAAGAAGTACCCACAAGAAGAGCAAGTGCCTATAAAAGTGCACTCAGTCAGCTATATCGTCATCCAGGTTTCGCTGTAGGCTTTTGGTTTTGGCAATTATGCTAGATTTGGTTCACGTAGATAGATCTCTATGTCGACAGCTCAAATTAATAAATATCAGGACGGGGAGGATTTAAGAATTCGAAAAGAATTGCTGTCTATATTTGTCATAAATTTTACCCTTACTGTTTCCTCTAATTGTTGATCCTCCTCTCAAATCCAAGTAGCCTTTGAGGTTTTCTGAATCACATTTTAGTCTGGGGTGCATGAGACCCACAATTTAAATCCAAAAGGCATTATTAGTATAATGTGTGACTTAGGGTAACCAAACTAAACTAAATCCATATTACCATATTCATTGAACCCTATTGATTTATGTGTTAACTTTGATTGCTACTGTAGCCATCTGAGACACGAAGGGGAGGGCCGAGGGGGAGATAAAGACTAGTGGCTTTGGAGTTATTTGATCAAGGAAAATCAACAAGGGCCATTTGCGTATTTCTTACTTCTATCCTTCACAGTTGAAGTTATGTTAGGATGATGCTTTTCCGGATTGGGGTTGGTCCACGCAGATCTGTTATGAAATCACTCACAAGTACCTGTTTAGGATAAGCTGAAGCTCCAAACCATTTCAATGGGATTTATAGAACGCTACCATCTTGCTATTTAACTTTTTTGTTTTACTTTGTTTGTTGTCTAGATGTTCTTTATTTCCCCCCTATTTACTAAAACTAAAATGTTTATGCACATTAGACTAGCTATGAGATATTCCATCTTGGTTTGCAGAATTTCTGCACCATTTTTTATTCTCAAAGAATGACTGGCAAAGTGATTGATTGAGAAAGATATCTTGTTCTTATTAGATTGGAAGAGAAAGTTCCATACTTTAGAATGATCTATAGTCTTGAACAAGTTTATTATGATTTGTTCAATGTTTTAGTTTGTCAGATCCGTTTCCATATTATTTAAATATGTAAATCAGCTTACATGGATGTGTTCGTCCTGCATATAGACAAAGGCATTTTATTTATTGAGGAGTTCTGTATTATCCTTCCTGGTCACAAATTTGTTCTCAGTTGCCAAACTCTATATTTAAACAGTTCAGTCTATTATAGCATGATTTAATTGAACACATTGATTTGCATATAGGCTCCGTTATGACTTAATTTTGGGCACGAGCTACTTGCATTCATTATGACCTTTTCCTGTTCTGCCATTTAGCTGAAATGTTGGACTCACCTGCTACGTTACATTACCCTGCTTATACAACAACAACAACAACAACTAAGCCATTTGTCCCAAGTATTTGGGATAGGCTACATGAACCAAAAGAGAATTACGCCAGATCGGGCACATGGACCAGCTTTCTCCACTCATTCCTTTCGAGCAATATGACTTCACTAAGACCTTTAGCCACTATATCTTGTTGTATTACCTCCATCCATGTTTTCTTCGGTCTCCCCTGCGTTCTTTTAACTTGCCCTAATTTGATACGCTTTGTTTGTCGGACTGACGATCTGTAGGCTTACGTCGCATATGACCAAGCCATCACAGGCGGTTTTCTCTCATCTTCTCTTTTATAGAGGCTACGCCTATCTTAGTACGAATATCCTCATTTTTCACCTTATCTCTCCTCGTGTTACCACACATCCAACGAAGCATGCGCATCTCTGCTACACTCATCTTCTGGGCATAATATTTCTTTATAGCCTAACATTCTGTGCCATATAACAAGGCTGTCCTAATAGCAGTCCGATAAAGCTTTCCCTTCAGCTATAACGGAATATTACGATCACATAAAATTCCTATTGCGCTCCTCCATTTCAACCAACCGGCTTGGATGCTATGGTTGACATCCCTATTGATCTCCCTATCCTTTTAGATAATAGAACACAAGTGCTTAAAATGACTGCTCATCAGTATTTTTTGACCATCTAGTGTCACAATACTATAATCTCGGATTCCCTGTTTACTGAATTTACACTTTATATACTCTGTTTTGGTCTTACTTAATCTAAAACCTCGAGATTCTAGAGTTTGCCTCCATTACCCTGCTTAGACACACACACACACACACACACACACACACACACACACAGAGAGAGAGAGAGAGAGAGAGAGAGAGAGAGGAGGGTTTTGGTTGAACACCTTATGCATAATGAACAAGGTACTTCAGTGACTTATGATACTCTCTCCAATGAATACGAGCTTATTGTCAAATGTCTCTTCTCTTAAAGAAGATGACCTTGTCATGAAGCTTGTACAATGTTTCATTTGTATCCATGCCTTTAACAAAGAGCCACTGAAGTATGTTCCAGATTAGGTGAAGCTTGTACTGCTAAAGGTTCACTATGGTTGTCCTGCTTCTATATCCTTATTAATACCGTAAAATCATGTCAACCATATTTATTTCTTTTATGCAATTGATGCATCCTAGCTTTAAATTATATCTTATATATGCTCAAGTTTATGTTACATGATGGCTACTATGTGTTTACTTGCATACACATATTTAATTACGTCAAATACTCACTATGTTTTTTTTTCCCTCTTTATTCTTAATACAGGATAAGGTGAGTACATGCATCTTAAAAGTCTAATTATTAAATATTATTAAAGTAGCTGTACACTTAGATGTATGTCGGAGCTTAAATTTACGTCAGTAATAACTATCTTGCTAATTGATACAACTGTTGATGACTGGTGGTTCATTGTGTGCATGTCAGAAATTGGATCCCCCCTTAGCACCTAGATAAATTATCTTCAGAATGATGGTTCTTTGTTGTCTCATTCTACCAATGATATTGTCATCATGGCACCCTTTTTCTTTTCAAATCTGTTTGTCATAGGTTATCATTTTTTATCCTTCTTGACATTTATTATCCCATTTTAACAATGCGGACTTCTTTGGTCATGCTTATAACCTTATACTATTTAATCTGGTTCTTCAGCATTTATTCTGGGGAAATTACCTGAGGTACCCCCATCATTGCAGTAGGAACAGTTAATATCCCTGCTTTAGGAATCTCTATGTGTACAATTTATGTTTTTTTTTTTTTTCAAGTAAGACTATGAGCATGATTATGAAATTTTTTGATTCAAGGTATCTGCACTCTTGGAACTTGGGTAGAACATCCTATGAGTAGTCTATGAATGCTAGATCATGTGATTTGAAAACTTCTTACTCATGTAACAAGTTTTTCGAAAAATCTTTTTCAACCGTAAAAATTGAGATCATTTGATGCATGACTAAAAGTTTCCAGGAGTTTTCAAATCAATTGCTTTCTTATTCTTAGACTATTTAAGGTACGTAAATCAATATAAATGGAGCGGATCATCTATAGAATGTTCCACCGCGAAGTTCTTGCAACACCTTGTTATGAGAACCATTCCTAAATGATTCATTTCACACACACACACACACACACTCTCTCTCTCTCTCTCTCACCACCCCCCCCCCCCCCCCCCCCCCCCCCCGATGATGGTTCTGTCGATTATCAAGTTCGTAATTGTTCGACGGCGATCGAAATACTTCATATCCATCTAAAGGTTGGATCTATAGGAGAGTCGGTCATCATCTTTTTTTTTAATTTTTGCTCTAATTAGTAGATCTAATCCACATAATTGAATCTACAAGAGGATCGACTCTCTTTTGATCAATGCATCTAGTGTGGATCCAGTTGATTCAGGTAGGAACATCCAAGTAGGATCATGATGTGTTCCCTTAACAATTCCTCTGTGCTTGATTGATTCTCGAAAAGTGCAATTATGAGCAGAACGCAGAGACCTTTTGGCTAAAGCTTATGAACTATGATACCATATTTCACAGTATGCTTTTGTTCTTACACTTTTCATCATGGTTCGGGTTGGGAACGGGTACAATACTTCAGTTGCATTCAATACTATAGGGATAGGCGTAATCTGATTGGTGTTTAGGGTCGTCGTACGCTTTGAGCATTATGCAATATATATTTGTGCACAAACACACACATTTAAAGAAATTACATATATTATTGTCATAATAGTAGCTTGCATCTTTTAATATCTCTAAACCCCTAATCTCATATTTATTCTTAAAATATAAAGCAACTACTTTAATTTTTCTTTTTAGTAATGCGACAATTCTAACTGGTAATTCAAAGTTAGGATAGTATAAATTTAACCAGCAAAGGCGCTGCACGTGGACACATTAATTGGACAAGCTCTGGCTGATTGTTCAACACGGAATACTAGGAAGAAAAATATTGAACGTCAGAGGTAGTCATATTTTCTGGTCACCTACAAGACAAGGTTACAAGCAGAGGAATGGCCATCAATGGAATGCTCTTGTTGTCAGCATATATTGCACGTAATCTGCTCATCACATTATGTTACCGATAGAGACAGTTTAGATCTGTTGGACGAGTTGCAATTCATTATTAAATCGCAGTATTAGTAAAAAAAAATTGCTTGTTTTTTCACCATAGACTCCAAACTAGCAGAGAAGAATTCCATGGGATCTGCTGATAGAGTTGACTCTTTTTTGAGATTGAGGATTTGAGATAAAGCTAATTTTCTGGGATTAAGTAGTCATTGCTATTTATCGATTGATTTTTCAGGATCCTTTGAGACCTTATGATCGTGTACATGTGTGAAAGCAATAGATAAAATAACTCAATTAAACGTTTCACCAATAAGAACGATTGTTGGTAGGAAAACTTAACAGTTAATATTAACTATGTTTTTTTTACATGCATGTATTACATCAATTCAAATATCAAAATACTAATTAAATATTGTTATAATATAGGTAACAGATTCTACTATCAATAAAGAAGTCAAGCAACTACAAAAATAAGCAGATCACATACTCGCAATTTAAAGTGGTCAATAGATCAAAATTGATAATAAGTTAGAAATGTATATCTGACTTAAATAAACAGTTTATCGATTGGAATTGTACCTCTTGAATTACTGAATTACATGTGAAATAAATCTGGTTTTCTCTGTTTTCTTTGAGATTCTTCAGTGTTGTAGTTTTTTCTGTCACGAATCGAATGCTTCAAACGGTGCATTATTTGAACTTCAGATGAGTAAGATATGATCCGAATAAGAAAGTTTGCTGGCGCAAAATTTTGCTAGCGCGAATCTGTTTTCTTCTTGATTTTGGTGGCATGGAGAAGGCCTGGATGGCCTCGGCTTCAGTGGTGAGGAAGAAGGTAACAATGGGCGTAGATGTCGGCAGTAGACGTGGCGAGAGAAAGAGATTCGATAACACTTTTAGAGAGAAAATGAATTTGTTATGGAGAGATTGAGAGAAGAGAAATAGAATTATTATAAACCACTTAGGACATCCTACCACTAATCAGGGTTTAGTAAGGCATCCGACCAATATTAGAAAGAGGATTCAAGATCCATAGCCAACTCACAAAGATAATAGCAATTTTTTATTTTTCATTGTTCATTAAAAAAGTGAATATATGGGGCCTATATATCCCACTTCTATTTGGATTACATAATCCTACTCCTAAAAAAAATCAAAAGTCTAAAAGAAAGAAAAATACATAAAAAGAAAAGTAGTGTCCTACTACAAATCCTAAAGTAGTAATCCTACTATAACTCGTACTATTAAAAACAAAAATATAAGAAATAGAAACTAGAAATCTTAATGCTAGTAGAACTATTGAATCTATGTTGAGTTGACGCGTCATCTCTAACGATGAAAGATTGGCAATCTCTTCATTCTGTTATCTGTATCATTCTCCCCGTGTTAGAGAGAGCTCGACTTCGTTGAGTTAGTAATGAAAGTGATCTCATATTGCTTCAACTTGTTGGAATCAGTCGATGCTCTTCCTATCCATCGAACTAAATACTTATAAATCATGATAATTTTATCATCTAAAATTTTATCAATCTGATCCATTGTAGGAGTTAAAATATTTGGAATTGGTGAAATGAAGGATCTCTCAAAAATAGGCTCATCGGATGGCTTATCAATAAGAAAGTTGCTAGGGTTAAAATAAAAATCTTTGTAATCCACTAAATTTTCAATATTGAAAATAGAATTTAATACTAAAATTTATAGTATAAACATGACAATTTAGTTTCCTCAAGATTTGAAGAGAATCAATACTACAAGCAAGATAACATCAGCAACATTAAAAGTTTTAAACAATTTTCTAATGTCAATTCGAATCGCGTAGTTGGCGTTATTTTGAGTAATCTTATCCATGACTTCTTTGTGCAAATTGTGATATGATTTCACATGCACATGTGATTCAAAAGATGATAATATAGACTCATGAATGACTTTATTTTGACAATCGGTTAGGAGTTGAAAAGCAGTGAAGAGCTTAGACTTGATTTTTAACATATGTCACATAGTTCTCCAAAAGTAGAGATGAAAATCAATTGAGATTAGACACGGTTGTGAAACTTTATGATTGTAGACTTGAACTATGGTACCTTAACTGGGTGAGAGTGGGATAACGACTTTAATCCATCATTTTTGAATACCTCAAAGAATACTATATTGGTGCAGCTTTCATTGTCTACAATGATTCTACAGTTCTTATATTCTTTTTGTGACAAGGTAGTGCTAATAATGGATAAGTGACTCGAAAGTGCTTGACTAATGCCATTGTGTGTAACATCTTTAGGAAAGGCATCAACAAGTTCCGTAATCACTGGGATGGCTTCAGAGAAAATCAAGGTACTAGACTTTACGATGCCATCTTCTAATTCTTCATGGACTTGGTCGTAGGCGGAGTCATCATCTACGTCTTCATCAGAATCTATGTCTTGGTGATATGTAAACTCTTTGGAATCAGATTCAGTCTCAGGTTGGTTGTAATATATAGGTGATGGTTTGTCTTGGAACTCCTTTGGATATCACTAAACTCTTTTACCACGAGAGTGAATATCGGAGGAATAGTGTTATCAGGCTTGTCCATAACTTTTCTAATTATGAGGATTACACAACTGGTATTGCTTTTCGGGTTCTGGTTGTGGGTCTCCAATTTGGTCACTGCTCTATTGACATTCTTTCAACCATTTTACGTCTAAACACAAGGCATTAGCTTCTTAAGTTAGGAAATCAAGTTTAGCTGTGATGTCAATTAGGGTAGGTTAGGAGGCCATAGAATCAGTGTTTGGTTCACTAATTTTTTTCACACAGGGTATTACTACGGGTTGGCATGCAATGTATGAGTCTTAGTATGAATGCAAATTTATATTATTTTTTTAATTTAAAATTTTTTGTTTGTTTGATTTTTGAAAACTTGTATCCTAAAATTATCGGGTAAGTCAAACTCCAATTTTTCAGTCCAATTGGCCAGGTCGGCGTAACTCAAGTGGGAGGCTTTCCGCACTAGGCGTTCCTTAATTATACAATCACGTTGAATACCCTTCCTTGGTTTGACACCAATCGTCGAAATTTCAGGGAAAGACTTACCTTTCAAGGTTTCCTAATTTACACTAATTTTTTTCCTTTTTTGGACTTTGAATAAAATCTAATTAGAAGAAAGAAAGCAAATAAACGTGACAATATGCAAATCCTATCTAACCGTGCTCTGATATCAAACTGATGTGAAACGTGTACATGTGTGAAAGTAATAGATTAAATAACTCAATTAAATGTTTCATCAACAAGAACGATCATTAGTAGGAAAGTTTAAGACAGTTAAGATTAGCTATGTTTTTTTAACATGCATGTATTAGATTAATTCAAATATCAAAGTACTAATTAAATATTGTTATAATGTAGGTAATAGATTCTACTATCAATAAAAAGAAGTCAAGCAATTACAAAAAAAGAAACCGATCACATACTTACAATTTAAAGTGGTCAATAGATCAAATTGATAATAAGTCAGAAATGTATATCCAACTTGTAAATAAACTGTTTATGGATTAGAATTGTACCCCTTGAATTACTTGTGAAATAAATCTTGTTTTCTTTGTTTTTTTACTTTGAAATTCTTCAGTATTGTAGCTCTTTTTGTCACGAATCCAACACTTCAAACGATGCGTTATTTGAACTTCAGATGAGTAAGATGTGACTGGTATAAAATTTTGCTCGCAAGAATCTGTTTTCTTCTTGATTTTGGTGGCTAGAGAAGGCCTGGATGGTCTTGGCTTCAGTGGTGAGGAAGAAGGTAACAATGGGCGTCGATGTCGGTAACAGACGTGGCGAGAGAAAGATTCGGTAATACTTTTAGAGAGGAAAGGAATTTGTTGTGGAGAGATTGAGAGAGGGGAAATAGAATTATGATAAACTAATTAGGACATCTCACCACTAATCAGGGTTTAAAGGGCATCCCATCACTATTAGAAAGAGGATTCAAGATCCATAACCAACTCACAAAAGAAATAGCAAATTTTCATTAATTTCATTATTCATTGAAAAAGTGAATACATTAGGCCTTTATATATGCTACAAAATTGTATCTCCTACTTTATCTGGATTACATAATTCTACTCCTAAAAAAAATCAAAAGTCTAAAAGAAAAAGAAAAATACATAAAAAGAAAAGCAGTATCCTATTACAAATCATAAAGTAGTAATCCTACTACAACTTGTACTATTAAAAACAAAAATACAAGAAATAGAAACTAGAAATCTTAATGCTAATAGAACTACTGAATCTATGTTGAGTTGACGCGTCTTCTTCAATGATGAAAGATTGACAATCTCTTCGTTCTGTTGTCCGCCTCACCTTAGGTCATCACATTAACATCAATTCTTGTTGTTAATATTTGAACTTCTGTTACTTCTTGATTCATAAGTTTAGGTTCCATTACTAAAAAGAATTTCCTCAGATTGCGTATTGGAAATTTTTATTTCACAACAGAATTATTTTGGTGGCTAAATTCTTTGTAGGTGTGAGAGAGAGAGAGAGAGAGAGAGAGAGAGAGAGAGAGAGAGTTTTCTTCTTGACGCTGGGTATGAGTAGGGAAAGTTCATTTATCCTTGATTCTTTTTCTGGAATTTTTCCCGGTACATTTGGAACAGAATATCTACTTCAACTTCTAAATCAATAAGATGAATCATGTCTTTGACAACATCTTCTGAAGCTGTTTCAAAAGCCTTTTATTTCTGCAGGGCAAACAGTTTCTACGGCAGTGTTGTAGAAAATATCTTGAGTATTTCTATCTATATCTATGTATTCATACTGATTAATGAAAATGCATGACATTTAGCAAACCAGATCTCAAGTATTGCACGCTGGTTCTCCCTCAAGGTGGGACAAAGGGAGCTCCTGAATGCTTTGAACAAGCCCTCCTTTTAAGGCTTGTGACACGGTGGAACTTTGGCAGTTCATTTTTTTCGTGTTTTAATTGTAATAGTTTTCTATTGTTTAAAAGAAAGGCTCATATGCTTGCATCACACAGGAGGAAAGCTAGAAATAGAAAGGGACCCTCTAACTTCAGCTTGAACCGCCAAACCCCCAACCACCCCCCCCCCCCCCCCCCCTAAAAAATAAATAAATAAATAAATCAGTAATAATAATAAAAATGAAAAATGAAATGAAATAAATAGTAATAATTAATAAAAAAACAATAATTGATAAATAAAAATAAAAAACCCCTATGAAGGGATAGGGAAAAAAAACTTTCATGTTGATCACAATCACGAAATGCTAAGTTCGGGGCTGGACCGGGCTTAGGGTAGGTCTCAACCCTGGCCTCCAATAAATCCGGCTCTAACCTCGGTCATGGCCCCTAATTCAATTAGTTTTTGACAAGGTTAAGAGTCCCTACCTTTACTTTTAAATTTTGAAATTTATAGGATGATATTAAATTACAAGGTATCACTAATACTAATAGGAAAATGAGTATTTTTGATATTAATTTAAGAATTCATAGGTATGGTCTAAAATGGGCCTCCTTAAAGGCCGGGCTTAGAGTCGGGCTTAGGGTAGTCCCCGGCCTCAAAATAAAACGGGTCTAGAATAAGGCCCCGTGTCCTACTTTTAATGGGGCAGGGCTTTTTCAGGGCCAGTCGGGATCCCTTAGTTCGGCCCCAACCCATTATCATCCCTACGCTAGTAGGCCTCCATGTAGCATGAACTCCAACGGTTGCGTAATAACTCGTGTACTTCTTTAATTCAAAAAATCTCTTGCCCACAACTAATGGGGAGATTCAATACCGAATAATTCACTTGGTCATCAATCAAACTGCCTTGAACAAGCTCATCTCAGTTAATCAAAAGGCTTGTTGTTTACGTCTAACTGTAAATCTATCTTGCATGGCACAAACATACCAACACGGACACAACACGACAAGAACAGATACATCAAGAAATTCTTAAAAGTACCTAAAAAGCAGAAGTATTATGTCTAATACGAGTGTGGAACGCACGTCCAACGCAACATGACTTCTCAACACGACAAGAACGGATACATCAAGAAATTCTTAAAAATACACAAAAAGCACTAGTATTATGTCCAATACGAGTGTGGAACACACGTCCAAGGCAACATGACTTCTCAATAGATTTGTTTGTGTTATTAAGTGCCTATTATTTAACAAAGTTAATATTTTACGGTTTACATAATAAGATTCATGTATTTTGCTGTCCTGGTTACCTTGTTTTTTTTATTTTAACTTCTTTCTTTTTAACCCACTATTTGTAACCTTAACAGGTAAAGGCATTTTTAAAAGAAGACTTTGGAAAATGAGATAATGGCGGCAGCAGAAGCAAGGGCAGGTTGGCAACGTACTGCAAATCGTTGTTTTGTCCAGGAAGATGCTAAAAGAGCTCCGAAGTTAGCCTGCTGCCCGTCATCATCAGCTACACAGCAGTATGATTCAAGCAATGCCAATGCTACAAATGGACAAGAGCATCCAGCACCCAATTTTGTGCCTATGAACTGGAACCCGATGAACTCCAATTTACCACCTGACACAAGATGGTGGCTCCAGCTGCAACCAAGCTTTGGGAACCAAAAGGATTTTGCATCTGAACAACCGAATGTCTTGGAAGATGATTCCGAAAAGAGGGGAGTCGAGTCTGTGGTGCCTACTACACTCAGCAGGAGAGACTAGATCATAAAAATGGTGATGATCCTTCAGAGTCCCCTTGGATGGTTTCAACAGATTTTATGAAGAAAGAGTCTGAAACAAGAGTTGATGAAATGAAGACGGTGACTAATACATCACAACAGCCACTCAAGCGTAAGGTAGATATGGGGGATTATCTTTTCCAGGACGGGGAATTCGTGGATTGGAGGCCAGGTGGCAGGTTAATTTCCAAAAGTCAGAAAAAATTAGTCCAGACCTGGAGTCACCTTGGGCAGGAGGTAACAAGGGTGAGCCTTGGTGGCGTATTTCTGATCGAGATGAATTGGCTTCCTTGGTTGCCCAGAAATCACTAGAACACATTGAGAACTGTGATCTTCCCAGCCCCTCCCAAACAGTGAATGTAAGTGGGGACCCATTTGCTTGTCTTGAGAGTTTGGATGGTAACAAGATTTTCTCGTCTTCTGTAAGTTACAAGTTACATTCTACTATATGTGATCCAATTGATTATCCCCAGCTTAGTACTACTACTGGGAGCATGGATGAGAAATTTTGGTCTTCCAGTGATGCAAGCCATTTGCATTTAGATACTGAGAAACTGTACAGGTACTGCTTACATTTCTAAGAATTGCTTTAGATAGTTACTTTGACTAGTACTCTTATTATTCGGCTTGGAATTGTGATGATTTTTTTTATTTGTGTTTACAATAATAATGGAATTATTCTAAAAATTGAAACTTCAGCGTCTGATTAAATACTTCAGTATGAGCTGAGGAAATGGTGTCTATTTTCATTTAGTTACAAACTCCAGTTTAGACTCTAGGTCACATGGTTCATGAGTGTAATATTCAAATGATGCTAAAAGGTAAACTAGTGCTTGATTAGAAGCCATTCCCAGAACAACATTGTGTTGAGTGAAGGACTCACCAATATTGAGAAGGCATCCTTATGTAGAAAGGTTATTATTAGGAAATAGATTGGAATATTCTAGTTTAGAATTCTCTTAACTTGTATTGGAGAGGAAATTGCTGGCTGTTTCAACATTTTTTTGTGCATATATTGAAGAGATGAATGTGATTATATTTCTTTAAGTAAAATTTATACATAATTTTTCTCCAAAACGAAATTTATATTCAACTTTCTAACTATACCGAATGCTGAAATCTGGTTGTGCGTGCATCACACATGCCCATAAGCTATCAATGTTTAAGTCTTTCAATTTTTATGTTAACCTTGACTTTTTGACGAAAATTAGCAATCTTAAAGTTCATCCCTTTGAACATCTATTTGTGCCTGCATATGGTTTTTTTGTAGAACAAACCACAAATACTTCTTGAGTTTAGAATCAGTGGTGTTTGTTTTCATAAGAATAGCATCTTTTGTTGCATTGTTTGTCAATTTCCTTTCTTATTCTCTCCTGCATCTACATGTTACATTTTTTTTTTTTTTTTCTGGTAACACCTGTTCTAATTGTATCATTTATATTGTAATTGTTTTAAACCAAATAACTTTGGAAGAGAGTAAAGGAGATATACAGAGTTGTTCAAATTATCGTGGGATCAAGCTTATGAGCCACACAGCGCCAACTTTGGTGAGAATAATCATGTAAAGATTGAGAAAAGAAATATATGTTTTTCCAAATCAATTTGGTTTATGCTTGAGAGGTTAACTATGGAAGCTATTTATTTATTTTTTAAAGTGATTGATGAAGAGACACAGGAAGGCAAAAGATCTGAACATGGTTTTTATTGATTTAGTGAGAGCTTAGGGAAGGCTCCTAGCATGGTCACCGATTTGAGTCACAAGTATGATTTAGGAATAACTCGGTGAGGTTGAGAAGTTTTGACTTTGGGATAAAATTGGGATATTCGAAAAAAATTTGGTAAAGTTTGTCATAATAAAAGGAGTACTAAGTTATAGGTTTCGTATTTATATATTCACGCGTATATTATTACAGAGAGGAAAACATAGGTTGGTGGTTAAGTAATCCCATTTTTAGCCAAAAGACCTAGGTGCTTTTATGAATTATAAGGGTTTACTTCATGATTTATTGGATAAAAGTGTGATCAACCAAATAAATCGATATTGGTTAGATTTTCCAGCCATATACAAATTATTCATGAATTTTTCAAAAAGTCGCGAATAATGTGACGGGTTAAAAAAAAAGTCAAGTATCTAGCAGGTATGTTGATGTGATTAAATATGTTTGATGGAGTAAAAATTAGAATGAGAACAATTGAAGGTGAGAGAGAATCTTTTTCTATTACTATTGGTACACCAACGATCAACATTAAGTTCTCATCTCTTAGCATTAGTGATGGATGGACTTAATAAGCATATTCATGATGAAGTTTAGTAGTGCATGTTGTCTGTTAATAATATAACTACAGAAGGAATAATTTTGCTAGTAGAAAGATCCAGAGAAATTTTGAAAGGTCAAAGGATTTAGAATTAGATGAACAAAAACAAAATATATGTAAAACTTAATTTTAACTAAATTGTGAGAAAGATGAGCATATAGTACATATTGACGATAAAAGAATATCTCAGAGTGCCCATTTTCGCTATTTGTGATCAATGACTCATCAAGATAATAGAATCAAGAAAGATGTGATTCCTAGAATCAAATTGGAATGGTTAAAGTGGAAAAGTTCTTTTTGACTCTTGTGTGATCCTAGGAAACCTATGAAATTAAAGGGAAAACTCTATAAAGCAGTTGTAAAATATTCTATGCTTTATAGATTCGAAAATTTTTGCAGTCGAGAAACATGTTTAAAAAAATGAGCATAGCACAAATGAGAATGTTGAGATGGATGAGTTATTACTACGCTAAGAGACATGATAAGAAATGACTAAATGAGTTCATCCACAACAAGTTAAGAGGTTGCGCCTATTGAGAAAAAAGTGAGGAAGAATCAATATGATGGATTGGGCATATGCAACGGAAATTGTAAGTGCACGGATTAAGAAAGTGAGGATTATAATGGAGCAATGAAGATAGAGGGAGGCTTAGACAAACTTGGATTGAGGCGATTAAGAAGGATATGGCAAGGGGAGATGATCCTCAACAATGTTGAATATAAGACGAGGATTGATGTAGGCTGTAGCCAACCCAAAATTTTTACATTATGAGCAAACATGTATTGCATGATCAGACATTGACACCATTACACTGTTGTTCCTCACAATACCCAATTTCAAGCCATTCACTAAACTTGATAATTCCTCCATTCTTTACAGTTAATCTAAAAGGCCTAGTAGATAGATTCGGAATTTTTCCTTGTCTGCTAAATGTTTAATTGTTATATAGCATGACCTTTTCATCTCTTGTTTTTATGTTCTCTAGATTTAGGATGCACTTGCTGGTCTTTTGCATTTTGAGATTTTGACCTGTTCTATAATTTCTCATTAATAAACTTTTTGCTGGGACTCACTCTATTATTAATGTTATGTGAAATCTTCTGCAGTGTGGCCCGGAGCTATGGTCCTCCCGCCAAGGATCTGCCTGAAAACATGCAGACCTCTGAGAGTGAGTCGAGCAGGGCTCAGCTGTTGGAAGCCCTCCGCCATTCCCAAACGCGAGCAAGAGAAGCCGAGATAGCAGCTCAAAAAGCTTACAATGAGAAGGAACACATCGTCAAACTCTTCTTCAGGCAAGCATCACATCTATTTGCATACAAGCAATGGCTCCACATGCTACAGTTAGAGAACCTGTGTCTCCAGGTCGGGATCAAAGAACATCAAATTTCAACCCTGTTCCCTGTTCTTCCTTGGACCCCATTGAAGGGGAATGGGACTCGGAGTAAAGGAAAGAAACAGAAGAAATGCAGCTTTTGTAAGTATGCAGTAGCCTTTGCTGTTGGCTTAGGTCTTGCTGGTGCCGGTTTGCTTCTGGGCTGGACCCTAGGCTGGTTACTACCGCACTTATAGATTAATAGGACAAGATTAGCATTTCCTCAATGCTTCGTCAACCATGCAAGCGGCACGGCCTTTTGAGGCCCGTGCTCGTAGACTGATGCAAGGGGATGGGTGGTTAACGTCGTGGATTTATTCGTCTCTTGGGGGTTTTAATGGTTTTTTTTTTTTTTACTGTACATTAAATGAGTTCAGACTGCAAATATAATGTGTTGAACTGTATATTTGATGTACATGTTGCTTTCTGCGCATATTTGGATTGGTGTACCTTTGATCAGTCATTCTCTTTTACACCATATATATGCGCAGGTGATAGGGCCACCGACCGGTGATCACTGACCAGATGTGGAGCTTGTGGGATGCTTTCATCTGTGAAACAGTGGCTGTGTTCTTTCTTTAATTTGTTCAGGGGGCTTATTGAATTCCTTGAGAGCAAGGGGGGCTGCGGAGATGTCTTGGTCTTGGTTGACTTCGTCCCTGAACGCCATCTCATATGTTCTTTCTCAGAAGTCTTATATGTTTTCTGTTTGTATGAAAAGATGTCTTTAAAGAGCACAGCATCTCTAGATTCAATAATCATGTTTACGGGGCCGTTTGTTTCGCGTAAAACTCCGTAATTCGTAAATGACTTACCACCCAGTTACAACTACGGCGTTTGTTTGGACCGTAATTCGTAAAAGACTTACGTAACTCAACTAACACTCACTTGCAACCAAGTTACCACTCACTTACAGCCCAGTTACAGTTAATTTTGTGGTCATACAAATTTGTATTATTTTTTTATATTAATATTAAAATTTTTTAATATTTAACTTTTTTAATATTTATTTGCAGTATTAAAACTTTTAAAATCACCAAATAGTTAATTTTGTGATCAACTTTTTCACTTACGATTTATACATTACGACAACCAAACACTGCAAAGTACAATACACTTTCCTACTTTACAATTTTATATTACCAACCAAACACCGTAAAATTTATATACATGTAACTCATTTACAATTGTAAAAGACTTTACCAATTACAACTACGAATTACGGCTAGTTACGACAACCAAACAGACCCTACATGAATATCTGGTATTTCTGATTTATGAACTAAAAATCTGTAGGCACTGCTATTCAAGGCATAGCCTATAAATATGCAGTCCATAGTTCTTTCTCCCAACTTAGTCTTTTTAGGTAATGTTGTTAGTACCTTTGCAAGACACCCTTACATTTTGAGGTAATGGTAGGAAGGTGTCTTTTCATGTCATAATTCAAATGGTATAAGATCAAGTTTATTGTCGGGTACTCTGTTTATAATATAATTTGCAGTTAACAGAGCTTCTCCCCACAAGTTCTGCAGAGCTCCAAAACTTACGAGCATGGAATTAACCATCTCCTTCAAAGTTATGTTCTTCCGTTCAGCAATTCCATTTTGGTGAGGAGTATATGGCGCTGTAGTTTGATGGATTATATTAAATTTAGCACATAACTCACTAAAATCATTTGATTCATATTCTCCGCCTCGATCGGATTTTAGAATCTTGAAATTCTTGCTGAGTTGATTCTCAACTTTGGCTTTATATGTTATAAACATATTCATTACCTTATTCTTACTGTTTAGAAGATACACATAACAGTATCTTGTACAGTCATCAATAAAAGTAATAAAATACTTTTTCCCGCCTGCCAATTTACCACCACCACCGGCCTTCTGACGTGGCACCAGCCGTCCATATCCTTCCCCACGTGTCACGTTCCGACAGCCCAGAATTTATTCGTTCTTTTAATCTCTGGCACTAGATTCCACCTTAATTTTACTCAATTTGCCGCATTTTCTCTCCCCCTCTTCTCCATTTTGTCCCCAAAAACGCAGTTACCAAATTAAATAAATATTCAAGTTTTAGAAGATTATGTAATTGAAGGAGAACATTTTTTTTGTCTGGAAGAGAAAGATGCCATATTGCACCGTGAGCAACAATGGAACTAGGATTTGTACAGGCGATACGGCCATGGCAGCACCAAAGTCCTGATGATAATCGGTTCTATGATTAACTCAATTCTCATGAAAAGCTCTAACTTTTTATCTAAAAATTCGATTATGACAGGGAAATTTTGTGGGTTTCGTTCAGGATTGGTGGCAATCCATGGGGCGTGGGGTCCACGGATCAAGGGGCCGACGGGTCCCTGTGAGCCCAATGACCAGCCGCCGAATTGGGATCAGACGGTTGTGTGTTATGACACGACAATACCAATTATTGAGACCAATAATCGAGTTACGACAATAACTATTGTGCACGCTCAAGACCGTGATCGACATTGCGAAACTGTGGAATGATGATTTCAGTAAGGAGCTAGGTTTTCACTATCTTCAGCGTGGATTCACAACTTAAACATGATTGTAAAAATATTAGTTGGAATGGAAAATTTATCTTGACATAAAACACCATGCAATTTGGTAAGGTGGTTTTCGAGTGTCCAATGCACCCTAGCCCCACCCGGAACATGGCTTCTTCTCTTATCCCTACTTTAAGCATACGGGAAGATAGGTAATGCTGGCGTATGAGAAATCATTCCCCAAGAATAAAAAGAAAAAGTATAAAGAGAGTGAGAGCCCACACAAAAAAAGGGACTTTATTTCCACAAGAAAGAAAGATGTCCAGCCTAACAAGAGAAACCTTCCATTAAAGTGGCTGAATTAGGTGGGGATGACGCATCTTTCTAACTACTTCTAAAATAAGTGCACATCTATGTAGCATGGATACTTCTAGTCTTCAATGAAGGAGTCATGTGTCAATTATTTATTCGATACTTGGATACTCTAATACTCTTAATGTGTACATGTTAGTTATTCCTCTTGATGTAATCTAAACCTCATTAATATTCTAGACGTATGAGATGCATATCCTAGACATGATCAAAACTATTAAGTTCAAAAAAAATCTAATAATTTTGAATAAACAGATTATAGTTCATAGATGTATTGCATTTACATGATCTATCTACTTTCTCAATAAAGAATATGATTTTTTATATAATTACTCATTTATAAGACTCAAAAATATTACTCAACAATCAAGATGTTGTATTATTGTAAACTGTTCTAGATTCATGCGACAAATAATTAACTTTAAGAGATAGAGAAGTATATTTTAATTATTATAATACATGTATATGTGTATAATATTATTTTGTTATCATGTATCCGACTCTGTGCATTGTGTATTATGTGTGCTTATCTATGTACATGGACACACGCAAAAACACAAATATATACATATAATATTTTTCATATTAGTTTTTTTAAATGAGTCGTACTTATGCTTGTACCATGTCATACATATATCTCGTTTTGTGCCTGTGCACTCATAGATGCACATATGCTTCTCTTGACCCATCTCTGGCCCATTGATCTACACACAGAGACACGCAGGTGTGCCCCTAGAGGGCATCATAAAATTGTAGTGAACTTTTGATGTGATCTATCACCGATCAAATAATAGAGAAACACCGAGTTAAAGACTCCGCAGCGGAAGCGGAAGCGTAAAAGATCTACCACTAGTAAGCAATTGAGACCAAATCACCACACAACCAAAGAGTTCCAGATTTAACGTGGTTCGACAATATATCTACGTCCACGGAGAGGAGAGAAAAAATCTTTACTGAAAACAGAGAAGAAAATACAAAAGTTATAAGAATTCTCTCTTATAACGCTCAATGATGAAAATATATTTTTCTTGACACACCTTCAAAAGTCCACCCCCAAGGGGTTTATATAGGCACATAAGACGATTCTAGTCCAACACAAATTTCAACAATCCAATCAACATAGCCTCAGAGAAAGAAAGAAACCCGAATTCAATCCAAACTAGAAACAGAACCATATTAGAAAACTGCCAGAACCCGACATTAGTTTACTAAAGGCAGGTATTAGTCGACTATATAAAATATCTGGTTGACTGCTGTAACACAATCCGAGAACCCAGCTTACTATTGTGAGGTATAGTCGACTAGCCTAAAGCCTAGTCGACTAATAACACTTATTAGTCGACAAATCAACATGTACAAAACATGTACATAATCGTGTTTGATCTGTGAAGTTTGTAACACCTCCATCTGAACCTTAATTCTTCTCCAATGAATATGAGACACTCCAAATACTAACAACCTTCAGTTCAAGAGAAGATTATGCCACGTATGTTAGAATTTAGTAGTATTATTTACATTTTACATGAAGTACTTAACAGTCAGTTCTTTCATTTATGTTGAGGAGGCTATTTACCATTGGTAGTTTGTTGTACATCTTACAGTGGTAGCACTGGAGTTCTTTTCTTTATCATATCTTATGGCAACTTGCCGACAAACTGTGAGACAGAACATAATCTTAACGGTGTCTCCAATATTGAGGCTTATGATACAACAAGAAGTCTTTATTTCACTCAAATTTGGAATCAACTACATTAATCCTTTTCTTTCACTTATCTCTATAAAAAGTCATGACGCAGGCATCTAATCAGGATGAAAGAGCCGAAGAGATGGATCCAAGAAGTCCCAGTCCTAGTTGAAATAGTAGTAGGATTTTTTTTATTATTATTTTCTTTCTTTATTTTTGTATTTTTCAGTTTCTTTGTTTAGATTGTAATTCTATTTAAGTTAGGAGTTTGAGTTTGAGTTGGATTCAATTTTTATAAAAACCTATATAAAGGCCCTATTGCACCAACAATAATCAATAAAGAAATTTGAATAAAACTTATTATGTGAGATTTAATTTCTCTCAAATTGGTTTAGGCTTAAGTCCTAATCTCCTCTTAAATAAATCTTCACCTATTTTTCTTTTCCCCTTTTTCAGCCGCTGACTCCCTCCCTGTTTTCTCTCCTTTTCAATTCAACACCCAAGCAATCCCTCTCCTTCTCTCCCTCTGTTGTTCTCTGTAAACACCCACAATACAAGATTCATATTCTTCCCTATTCCCTTCTTTCTCCTTTCCACCATCAAGAGAACCCAACCACCTTCCAGCAACTCCTTGTCCCTTCCCTACAACAACAACCCCCAAAGTAACCCATCAAATACCCTCTCCATTCTGTAAAACTCCAACAACAACCTCCATAACCCCTCGCCTTCTAACCTTGCGCCGCCATCCACGTTTGCGAGGCCGACAACCATCTCCTTCCTCCTCGCGACGCAAGGCCCCCTTGCCACATCCCTCTTCGTGCGTGAATACAAGGCACGATTACTACCTGCCATCATCTGTCGCCGCTGCACCACCTTCTCGAGAGCGCATCCTCATTCCCTGCTTGGGTTCATCAAGCAGTATAGAAGAATAGGTTGAAGAAAAGAATAGGGTTTGGATCTCAAAGTGGACATCAAATCCATACCCGCATCAAAGAAAAGAGAGGAGAAGCGGGTTTAAATTAGTTTACCTATTCGCTACAGTGCTCAACCCGAACCCGCGAAGCTACAGTCACGGATCCAGAATCAGATTCAGACCCGCTACTGAATTGGGTTTTTCTTTAGGCCATAACTTCTACATCCAGATTCCGATTCAAGTGATTTTTGAGGCGTTACGATCGTGACGACGAGCTCTACGCAGCAGTACCAACTACAAGTCAGTGATATCTTTGTAATCTTCAGTGGGTAAATTTTCTTTAACACAGTATATTTATTTGTGGGTTAACAACCGCCTCTATTATTTTATCAAGTTAATATGCTGCCACTATATTGTGAGTTCATGTGCATCTGCTACTTTATATTCGTTGATCATATATATTGACTGTACAATCTTTACCATCGTAGCTGAGTAATTGCGTTAGTTTATTTTATATTAAGATTGGTGCAACTGTTATTGCACATTTTGTTAAATTCATCTACTGTATTATTAGTTTTAACTGTTTTCATACGCAAGATCGTAGTAGTTGGTGAAACGTAACAAAATTTATTACATCACTGATTTCTGATTCACTTGCGTACACCATTTCACATCATTTTGGTATCAAAGCACAGTTAGGGTAGAATTTGCATCACTTGGGCATTTGTTAGGAATTTTTACTGTTTTCTTGCATTTAAAAATAATAATAATTAAAAAATCATCTAGTCTAAATTTTTATCACTTCCTCCTCATTTAAGTTTTGCATAGTGCATGCCCACCCGTAATGGTCACTCATATCTGTTAGAAGAGTCTAGTGAATCTCACACCACCCCAATGGATCCCCAACAGATTGTCATAATATTCGTCGAGATAACTGCCAAGTTAGATGCTCTTAAGACACTCGATGAAAGGTTGACCAAAGTGGAGTCCACATGTGATCAAACTCCATCAAAAAATAACCAACGTAACAACACCGAGAACACATCCAATTCTGATTCTCAATATCTGAAAAGCATAAAGATTGATGTTCCCAACTTTGAGGGACGTCATAACCCACAACTTTTCATAGACTAGACACTCTAACTAGATAGATACTTCACATGGTACAAACTTACTGAGTCTAGAAAAGTTAAGTACGCTGCAATAAAACTGTCTGACCAAGCTAGTCAGTATTGGATCAACGTAGAAAACAGATGTGCAGTCCGAGGTCGACCATCGATTGACACATGGGCTAGGATGAAAGATGAGGTCGGAATAAAGTATGTGCCACCATCGTTTAGTGCTTGTTTTATGGGCAATTGGCACCAGCATACTCAGGGTAATAAATCTGCAAAGAAATATGTCGAGAAATTTGATGAATTTCTCATCAAATGCAATACCCTTCATAAGGAAGGTGAAACTCAAATTCTTTCTAGATTCAGAGCCGGCCTTAGAAATGACCTGCGAACTGAACTGTTAGGTAGAGGAGTCAACGAGTTAGAGACAGTGTATGTCTTAGTTCAAAATTTAGATTCCGTTAGGACCAGTCACGCTTCAAAGAGTTACTATTAAAGGACTTCAGTGCCTAGACCTTCTCCATCTTCCCAACCACATAGGTCTAGTACCTAAACCCTTCACATAGGAATGACATCAATGGCAAGAGTCTTGAACAGGATAAAAAAAACAAGAGCCCTGATTCCTCCAGAGTTAGTTCCACAACCAAATGCTACAATTCCCAAAGTTATGGCCATTTAGCCATCGTTTGCCCTAGTCTTGTTAAAATCACCATAATATATGTAACACCAGCCAAAATCACTGAGTCAAATTCTGATGAGTATAACTATCATCCAGATGTTGACACTGATGATGAGCCATCAAGAGATGATGTTGATCTCAACTGCAATAGGCCAACGTCGTCTACCCATTTGTCTGTCGTCAAATGTGTTCCCTCTCCATCAGCATAAAAGGATGATTAGAGAAGCATTGCGACCTTTCACACGTTCGCCAAGATTGGAGGTAAGAGTTGTAAGGTGATTGTGGACAATGAAAGTTGTATCAATGCAATATCGTCCAGGTTGTGTGAAAATCTTGGATTAGAGATTATACCCCACCTCCACCCATTCTAAGTGTTTTGGATTGACTCCACAGTATTTGAGGTCAAACAATAATGTCTTGTCCCAGTCAGTTTCAATCATTATAAAGACAAGATTTGGTGTGATGTGATCAACATAGATGTGGTTCAAGTGATACTATGTAGACCATGCTTGTTTGATAAAAATGTCACCATTTACGGTCAATCCAATATGTGTCAATTTGAGTATAAGGGTAAGCAGATTAAGGATTAAGGTACTACCCTTGAGACTCAAAATTAGACAGCCCTAACAAACATTCACTTTATCTTTGCAGCCAACTCCACCCTCCCAACCTCTCATTACTACTGTTCCTTCTCTATTTTTCGCTAATCATGCATACCATGTCCGCAAATCACTTCCTCCCTTACTACCGACATCATTTCACTATAAAGCATTCGAGTCTGCACCTGCATTTACATCACATGAATACGTGCATAAACTGCACAAAGATATCAGTGATGAAAATAAATGGAGCAGTGTGAAGTCTACTCTACGAGCTGATAGTAGAAAAATATTTAACTTTTAATGTAGGCGACTATATGATGGTTCAAATTTATCCGAAACAGTTTCCTTCAGGAACTATTAAAATGTTGCATATCCGCAGTGTTGGGTCTTTCAAGATCTTGAATAAACTGAATTGCAATACTTATGTTATAGATCTTTTTAGAAATTATGACATTAGTTGTACTTTCAATGTTAATGATCTAGTAAATTATAAGGGTTTTGATTGTAGTCACTTGATTGTTGAGTCTTCTCTTAAGCCATTCTTTGAGAAACTCTCATTTATTCTATTCCCAGATACTCATTCCATTACAGCAGAGATGGTTAATAAAGTTTTAGAGGGTGAGACTATCACCATTAAAACTGATGGAACTCACAGGTACATAAATTGCTGTAAAAGAAAAGCACCGACTATTGATTCACGCTAAATCGAGGTGATTTAAAAAGTATTGATCCAGTGCAGTATGGGAGACTTAATTCATCTAAACTCGACGGAGTCAAATTTTCTCCCACCCAGAGAAAATGTAGATATCTACTCGGGATGAAAGAGCCGAAGAGACGGATCTAAGAAGTCTCAGTCCAAGGTGAAGTAGTAGTAGAATTTTTTATATTATTTTTCTCTTTCTTTATTTTTGTAATTTTCAGTTTCTTTAATTGGATTGTAATTCTATTTAGGTTAGGAGTTTGAGTTTGAGTTGAATTCAATTTTTGTAAAAGCCTATATAAAGACCCTATTGTACCAACAATGATCAATGAAGAAATTTGGATAAAGCTTATTGTGTGAGATTTAATTTCTCTCAAATTGGTTTAGGCTTAAGTCCTAATCTCCTCTTAAATAAATCCAAATCTATTTTTCTTTTCTCCTTTTCTCAGCCGCCGACTCCCTCCCTGTTCTTTCTCTTTTTCAATTCAACACCCAAGTTATCCTTATCCTTCTCTCCCTCTGTTCTCCGTAAACACCCACAATACAAGATTCGTATTCTTCCTTATTCTCTTCTTTCTCCTTTTCACCGTCAAGAGAACCCAACCACCTTCCAGCAACTCCTTTTCTCTTCCTACAACAACCCCCAAAGTAACCAATCAAATACCCTCTCCATTTTCTGTAAAACCCCAACAACAACCTCCATCAAATATCATTATTATCACTTCCTTTACAACCTACATCGAGTAGCGCCGCCGAAGCAACCACCGCCCGCCTCCTACACTGGATCCCTTGCCATCCTTCCTCGTGCCGCCATCCACGTTTGCGAGGCCGACAACCATCTCCCTCCTCCTCGTGATGCAAGGCCTCCTTGCCACATCCCTCTTCGTGCATGAATACAAGGCACAGTTGCTACCTGCCGACATCTATCGCCACCGCGTCACCTCGAGCGGGTGTCCTTGTTTCCTGCTTGGGTTCATCGAGAAGCACAGAAGAATAGGTTGAAGAAAGGAATTGGGATTGGATCTCAAAGTGAACATCAAATCCATACCCGCATCAAAGAAAAGAGAGGAGAAGCGGGTTTAAATTAGTTTACCCATTCGCTACAGTGCTCAACCCGAACGCTCCAAGCTACAGTCGCGGATCTAGAATCAGATTCAGACCCGCTAGTGCATTGGGTTTTTCTTCAAGACATAACTTCTACACCCAGATTCCGATTTAGGTGATTTTTGAGGCGTTACGATCCTAACGACGAGCTCTACGCATCAGTACCAACTATAGGTTAGTAATATTTTTGTAATCATTAGTAGGTAAATTTCTTTAACACGGTCTATTTATTTGTGGGTTGACAACCGCCTCTATTATTTTATCAAGTTAATCTGCTGCCACTATATTGTGAGCTTATGTGCCTCTGCTACTTTGTGTTTACTGATTATATATATTGACTGTACAATCTTTACCATCGTAACTGAGTAATTACTTTAGTTTATTTTATATTAAGATCAGTGCAACTGTTATTGCACATTTTGTTAAATCCATCTACTACATTATTAGTTATAACTTTTTTCCTGCCTAAGATCATAATAGTTGGTGAAACGTAGTAAAATTTATTATATCACTGATTTCTGATTTACTCGCGTACATCGTTTCACATCAGTCATCTCCTAGGTTAAATTATCCCTCCATCCGTGTTCGCTTAGGTATCCCTTTAGTCTTTGTTGCTCCACTAACTATGATATTATCACTCTTAACCAATAGAGCTTTGGTTGTGTCATTTAGGCAAACCATTAGTCTTCATTGCCTCACTGCACATGCCCAAACTATATCAATTGCTTCCCCTTATTTTTATCGTCTATGGGAGCTACCTCTAACTTCTTACTATGGGGAATTCATTTCTTGGGCTTGTGAGAAATGATGCATACAACTAACTTATCTTCAATGAGCCTAGGCAGATGTTGATGAGCATTTTCTATCCTTCCATGCACAGACTTAGTGATCATTTTAGCGAGAGCATCATGATTTCTGATTTCATACGAAAGAATTGCCTGTTTTTGTGAAAGAAATCTGAAATTGAATCCTATCCCTTGTTCAATGTGTTGGTGCATCAAACCCACCAAATTAGTAAACTACATTGTTAATACCCCATGCATCCTTTAGACAGATAGCAATTTAGGCATGATCAACCTTGACATAGATTCAGACTGATGTCATTCTTGATTAGCTGTGACAGTCTAAATGATTCTTCTATGAGTAAATAATGACATTTTGACTTCGTCATTCCATGTTGGAGACTAGCATCAGCCCATCAGATACCAAGTCATATTTTTTTTTTTTGAAGGATTTTCAACATTCTTAAGAAATAGCAACATGGCTATGAGGCTTTGACTTTTGAACCGTCAGATTTATGTTTTAATGCATCAAACTCATCACATCGTCTTTCAGAGCTAAAGATGTCATTCTAACTGTTTCATACTTTGCATCTCCCTTAATTATAGTTGTGTTGATAATAGGAGCCAATGGAACACTTGAGCTTGTGTTAGCATGTCTAATATCTACAAGCAGCCATGAACACACCGCGCGCGAATGGTGCATGGATAAATGTGTGGGTATGCACGCAAACATTGTTGGTGCTAAAACAAGCTGAACTTTCTTCTCTGGGTTCAGATAATCTGACCGTAGACACACTTCTGACAGATGACTTCTATCATTTAACAAAGCAAACTGGCCTAACAAGACATATGTTTTGTAACTATACTTTCCACATAGTGCAAAACATAACCAATCGTAAAGATAACTAAATTGTGCATAGTTTTCATTAGAACGTCTTTCAAATCTGGAGATTTTATAGCAGTAATCTCAATATAATCTACACGTGCAGGTCAATCAAGCTCTTCTTGAGTTGATAAAGGCATCAAAATCAAATCTTAAACCACATGATTGGTCAAACTCAATCCAGCCCATATCTGGTAAGCGCGGAGTAACCATGGGAAATTTTCATTAGCTTTACAAATATTACAGTGTGGAATAAAAACTCATGTTACTAGCCATCTAACTTTTCTAGGATGGGCTGTGGAGGGGACACCAATGACACTGAGTAATAGGAATGATTATGGAGCAAATTATCTTTCCATTTATACCTTACTAGGAAATATACAATTCATCCTTCTTTACTTCATAGGGGTATTTGTAATGGGTGTCTGGCATTTGAAGAGTAGTATCATTGCAGTGAAGCCTGTCAGAGTGGCAGCCTCCAACTAGTAAGGTAAAAACAGAGCGAGCGATGTTTCTTTCATTCTCTTTAGTGATGTAAAAACAGGATCGCAATCACCTTCGAATACAAATAAAAAAGAAAACTAGGGTTTTACAAGAAATCAAATGAAAAAAGAGAGATTAGGGTTGGAGAAAGAACCGGATAACTTTGGGCTTCGCACCCCTTACGCGGGCTTCGCACCCCTTACACCACGGGCTTCACACCCCAATCTCAAGAACCCAAGAGCTCTGAAATTTAACTGGAAAAGTTTTATTTAATCATCGTCTGTTTATTCATTGAGTTGAGCCTCTTATATAGGCTCTTACAAAGTGAACTTCCCCATCACAACCGATGTGGGACTAAGTTTTATAATAAAAAAGGCTAAACTCAAAAATAGACTAAGGCATAAAAAGATAATTAGTACTGGTGTGATGTCCTCATCATTTCCCCCGGGGTGGGAGAGAGTCGACCCTGTCGAGTGAGGACACCTCTCATGAAGCATCTCAATCGGCCCATGGTGGTGGCCGTGTCAGTGACACTAATGCATCACATCGAGACCAAGGTGGTGGAGGTGGAACTGGTCTCTGTGTCGGAGCGATAATAATAACAGCTTGATCAAGACACCAATAGCAGACTGAGACACGTCATCTATGATGAAAACTGAACAGATTGCACTTTGCACCATAAGTACCCTGATCACTTGTGAGCCTGGCTCCTGTAGACATATCTGCAATGGGTCGTACACCTCAGGCGATCTCAAAAAAAAATGATACACTCACAGCTGCCAACGGTGATACTAGCTTCAAAGTAGGCTCCGCTAGAACATCTACAAGGGTCTCAACAGGGAGACCTTCAACTTCCATAGGCTGTGGGGAAACCTCTTCTTGCTGTGACACCGACTCAGCAAAAACTTCTGGTCTTGGCTCTGGCTTATCATCAACTTCTGGCTTTGGCTCTAGATCGTCATCAATTTCTGGCTCTGATTCTGGATTGTCAACAGCCTTTATCGCCTTGCTTTCTAGCATCTTAACCATGCCAGCGAGGATCTTACATTCAGCAATCAAATCGCTGAATTGTGGCCCCTCGAGGTGTGGAGCATACCGGGCATGAAGAAGTTCTTGTAGGATAAGCCAATCTCGACAGTCGATATGATTGTCTTCCCACCACCAATAAGCTTCTCCAGCTAACTTCATTTGGGCATAATGACACTTCTGCGCAGGTGTCAAGGAGAAATACCTGAAGAAATTCTCAAGATGGTTTTCCCACTTTTCGTACCCATCTTGATCATAAAAACCCCGAAAATACGGGATAGCTGCATACATGTCCCTTTCAACCTCCTTTTCATCCCCATCAGTATAAATGTATTTGCCACAAAAGTAAAATCCCATGAATAAAACTTAATGCATAAAGATCAGAGGTTACCCAATAAATCGGTAGCTCGAATTGGACTCAAATTGGGCTGAAGATGTGTCAGAACACTGATTCTCTGCTGCTGGGACAGTACTGGTGCCAAATACGAGCTTGTGGAGGTCAGATATATTGCTGAAGTGCTATGAAATCTTTGTAATGGCTTCGGGGCTCAGTCACGAACCCAACGCTTTGAATAGAGCTCAAAACGGACTCCGAACGGGCGAGAAACAGACTCCGGACTGGTTGGGGTGGGAGACGGCGGTTACTGTTCACTGTGAACAGTAACCGGATGAACAGTAATTACTGTTCACGGTGAACAGTAAGTACTGTTCACGGTGAACAGTACTTTTTTTAAAAATTCCTCTTTTTTTTGTTTTTTTTCCTCTCTTTTTCTTTTCTGTTTTTTTTCTGTTTTTGTGTTTTTTGTGTTTTTCTTTTCTTTTTTTTTTTCAGTTTTCTGTTTTTTTCAAAGTAAATCTAGATCAAAATGTAACAGTAATCGATTTTTTTTTACAAAGTAGATCTAAATAGATCTAAATATAGATTTAGATCTAGATCTAACAATAATCGATTTTTTTTACAAAGTAGATCTAGATCTAGAGATCCAGATCTAGATTTAGGATTTGGGGACGAGAAGAAATTCGAAGGGGATTGGGACCAAAGCTCTGATACCAAATTGATGTAAAAACAGGATCGCAATCACCTTCGAATACAAATAAAAAAGAAAACTAGGGTTTTACAAGAAATCAAATGAAAAAAGAGAGATTAGGGTTGGAGAAAGAACCGGATAACTTTGAGCTTCGCACCCCTTACGCGGGCTTCGCACCCCTTGCACCACGGGCTTCACACCCCAATCTCAAGAACCCAAGAGTTCTGAAATTTTAACTGGAAAAGTTTTATTTAATCATCGTCTGTTTATTCATTGAGTTGAGCCTCTTTATATAGGCTCTTACAAAGTGAACTTCCCCATCACAACCGATGTGGGACTAAGTTTTATAATAAAAAAAAGGCTAAACTCAAAAATAGACTAAGGCATAAAAAGATAATTAGTACTGGTGTGATGTCCTCATCATTTAGTCTTTATGTATAGTGATCATATGTCTACTACCTGATCCTGACAATACCTTCGAACTTGGAAACCAACATTTAAGTGGATGTGGACTTGAATTTTGCAGGTTTACCTTCGAGACATGCCAATAGCCGACTTAACATCACGGAAAGAGACATGAAATGTGATTGAATTGGCCAATCTGCTTCGCAGTTCTACAAGAGATCTGTTCCTAAAAGAATAAGAAACTGAAGGCATAGAGGTTAGACAGTTGCCTATCAAAGAAAAGACATCGTCTTACAGCGGCAATTGTATGCATATACCAGAGCTAAATGAAGTTCCATATTATAGTGATGTCAATCATAAAATCCAAGCCGGCTAGTTGAAATGGAGGAGCGCAACAAGAGTTTTATGTGATCGTAATATTGAGTTATGACTGAATAGAAAGTTTTATCAGATTGCTATTAAGTCAGCTTTGTTATATGACATAGAATGTTGGGCTATAAAGAAATATCATGCCCACAAGATGAGTGTAGCAGTGCATGCTTCATTGGATGTGTGGTAACACGAGGAGAGATAAGGCGAGAAATGAGGATATTCATACTAAGATAGGCGTAACCTCTATAAAAGAGAAGATGAGAGAAAACCGTCAATGATGGTTTGATCATTTTCAACGTAGACCTACAGATGCGTCACTCCGGCGAGTAGAGCGTATCAAATTAGGCAAGTTAAAGAGCGCAGGGGAGACCGAAGAAAACACGGATAGATGTAATACGACAAGACATAGAGGCTAAAGGTCTTAGTGAAGGCATATTGCTCAATACGAATGAGTGGAGAACGCTGATCCATGTGCCCGATCTGGCATAATTCTCTTTTGGTTCATGTAGCCTACCCCAAATACTTGGGACAAATGGCTTAGTTGTTGTTGTAAATGATGTTCCATTTTAGTATTCCAACAGAGATTTATTATTGGTGTGCAAATTTTCCTTTATTTATTTTTTTTTTTTGACTTGGCAGGAATTTGGGATGATGTTGTGTTAACAAATAAGTTTCCAACTTTGCTAACAATGCCAGTGCGTTCATATGAAAACACCTTTGCATTGAGCCTATATTTTCCATCCTCTTGAGCAACATCCAGATGTTTACACATCTTTGACCCTACATGATGAGTACAAAAGATGGAGGTGAGGCTACGCTTTAACTCTTGGCCTAAACAGTTCGCTCAAGAGCTAAGCTAATTCTTACTGACTCTTATCAGACAACAAAAAGTTAGTAAGAGGCAGTAAGTAAATCCATGACTTGCTAAACCACCTAGAAACAACTTATCACTTCTTAAAACAATCAAAAACATCTAATTTTAGAATTTACTAATTCCAACAAAATCTTAGAATTAGCCTCTCTTTTATTTCTCTCCATTTCAAGTCACTAACTCGTACTAACTTTAGTCTCTATCCAAGCAACATTACTAGCTCTTAGTTAAATTCATCTCCAAAAACTCATATCTCTAACTCCCTAGATCTTGTTACCAAATGCAGCTTAAGGGTGATGTTCACAAAGAAAAAGAAAATATTGCAATATATTGCTACTTTGACTCCAAAAATGTCTAATACATCAAGAACTGAAATTTTGGGAAGAAGGGAAGCAGAGAGTAACAATGGTTGGGGAATCTTTGGAAATGGACCTATCCATAGAGTACCAAACAAATATTTTGAAAACTTTACTCTCAAGTGAATGATGTTGCCCACCCCCACCACAAGAAAAGAAAAGAAAACACTCAAAAGAAAAAAAAGAAAGAAAAAAAGAAAACCCGTCACTCTCTTGATGGGGAAAAAAACTCAAATTGAAGATGAAGAACCCTTCAATCTAGGGTTTTATTGAATGCAAGGAGATATTTAACCTCGATTACATTGATTTCGGCAAGATTCATTGTGGAAGAATCACTGCGTGGGGTGAAAGTAAACTCAGTTCTTTACTGAAGATTCAGTAGCAGTAATAGTTGTTAATTTGTTAGTAATTCTTGTGGTTTATGTAGTGAATTTTCATTTGTTTGTCATTTATTTAATGGGGTTCATGCTGTGCTTTGGAGGGGTGTGATTTTTCAATTATGTGATGGGTTTCATGCCGTGATATTTGTCATTCTGATGGGTTTCATGTTGTGTGGTTTCTTGTCACTTATGTGAAATGGGTTTCATGGTATGATTTATTTTGTCATCTAAATGATCAAAGATATTTCTTTTTTTTTTTTCTTTTTTTTTTTCTTGTTTGTGCTGAGTGCTGTTTTAGTTGTTTGTAACTATTAGAGGTTCATATAGTAGCAGTTTTTGTTTAAATTCCTCCTTTGTCGTAGGATTTTAGTGATCAAATAGAGGTTCAATTTTTTGTGACTATTAGAGGTTTAACTATTTTGGCGCGCGACAGAGGTAGGCAGTTAAGCTACCTGTTTGAGTTGAGGTTGCATTTTCTGGTGTTGTTCTTACTGGGTACTAGTTCTATAATTTTTGTTGGATAAGCAAACTAAATTGTTAGTTATGTTTGACGTTTTACTTTGTATCAGTGATCTTAGACTATCATGCTAGGTTGTGCCCCCGTCTTTGAAATTCTGACTACGCCACTGGCCATCAATCAATCGAAAGTAAAAACTAATATGCAAGGCAATAAACATAACATGATGAAAATGGAGAAGAAAGACAAAGAAAAAGAAGAGAGATGGAAAAGAAGCTAACCTGAGCTACACCTCTGCTCATCTCTGCATCTACATGGCTCAAAGTCGCGGTCTCGACCGCCGACTCGGCGGACACTAAGACGGATCGGTCGCGGCGATTCAGATCAATCTTGAGCAATACGCGCAAAACGCTACATATAAATGTCAAAAAAAAATCTAAAAAATCTCTATTAAAATTCATGTATCACATGTCTAAAACAAAATTTATTTTGAGAGTAGGAAAATATGATGTTTTGAGAGTAAAATTGGAAATATAAAAGAATTGATGGATAAATATGAAAAAAAAACCAAAAAAACAAAAGAAAAGGATAAAGGGGAGAGATCAGGACAACCCTCCGCCCCCCCCCCCCCCCCCCCCCCCCCCCAGCGGATATTTCTCTCTCTCTCTCTCCCGATCTCACTTAGCCTCTCCCTCTCGCCCTTAATCCTCCCCCAAACCTCACCTCCTCTCCCTCTCTCCCCCTTCTCTCCCCCTATCTCTCCTTCTTTGTCTTGATTTCTCTTTCGACTGAGAGAGAGATTGGGAGGGGGGGATGGGGAAGGACAGAAACAAATGAGAGATGGAGAGAGAAAGAGAGGGGAGAGAGGGAGAGAGATCGGGTGTCGACGATGGAGGAGGGCGACGACGGCGGGAAGGCAGACGTGCGAGCCCTACATCATGTATGTCTGCACTTTTTTTTTATAACCCGACTCGGGCACAACTCGGCCGAGTCAGTCCGACTCGGATCGTGACGTGGCCGAGTTGACTACAAGTCGATCGATTCTGAGTATTCCCTTCGAATCTCAGGTATCGGACTCGTCTCAGAACCCACCGAGTCAGATCCGACTCGGTCGAGTTTTCGAACCATGCTCATCTATCAAAAAAATTAAAATCAAGAGAATAGAAAGAAGAACAAGGCTTGGAATTGGATTGGCTTAATTTGTTTTGAGAAGGAGAAGATTCCTCAGAATGTTATAATATTCCATCGGAATATTCTGCTCATAATTCGGGGTGCCTCTGCCAAAATACAACCGGAATGGCATAATTGTAATCTTCAGCGGGTGTAAATGAATTCGAAACTCAGATCAATCCTCACCCGTACCCGGATCAGTCCGGATGCGGATCTAAAATTTTCCGGATCCTTATTCGAACGATATATGGCGTCCATTTTGCGTCGGCTCCGTTTTCTTTCTCAAAACCCTAACGGTTAGGCTACAGTGAGAGAAACTAGCGGGAAAAATATCTAATCGAAGAACTGATTTCGAAGGCGAATCATATCCTAGAAGCACTCCACCATAAGAAAAAGGTGTGATTAATTCATCTATTATTGTACCTTGTTTTATAGAATTTTTGAGTACATGTTAGGGGCTTTTAATTGGTTTTGGGATTTCTAAGTGGGTTTGAGACATTTTCTAAGAGTTTAGTCTTTTATCTTATTGATTCGAGATTAAAATTAGGATTTTGAGAAGGAGATGTTATTGATTGTTGGGACTGAAACAGTCAATTCTAGTTGAACCCTAAAATTTGTGAGTGCTGGAACCTTTTAAGTTGGAAAGCACAAATCTCATTTCTCATAGCTGCCACGAACAGCTGCGGTAGGTTTTTTATTTTTCCCCAAAAAAAACTCGAAATAATTAGTTGATTGATGTTTTAATTTTGAACGGAAATTATACTTTTACTTTTTTAATGGATTTTATAATTGAAGTTGGTGAATTGGTTGGTGAATGATTGGATGTTTAATTGACTTTGATTTGGTTGATTGATTTGGGACTTTTCTAATGGAGGAGGTAGGAGATGAAAGTTGTGAACTTTAACAGTTATTAGAATTTTTCGAAAAAAAAGATTTTCATATTCGAAGGAGAATGAATTCTTGATATTTAAAAAATTGAAAAGTTCAAAAGAATTTGATTTTTAATTTTAAAAATAAGAAGAGATTTGTTAAATTTTAGAATTTTTTTTAATATTAAAAGGAGTGAGAGACAATCAAATTTGCAGTTTTTAAGTGATTTAAAAAAAATTTCTTGTTAAAATATTTTTTTTCAGAATATTATAAAAGGAGGAAAAAAACATTGGGGGGTCTTTTTCAAAAATTTCAGCACTTATTCTCAAAAATGAAAGAATTTTTTTAGAATTTTGAAAGGATGAAAACCTTTTCCACAGAAACATTTTTTAATAATCTTAGAGGAGAAAGAAAAATAAAATTTGAGGGCATTTTAGGATGATCAACCACAAATATATGAAATGAAATAAATAATAAATAATATGATAGGAAAATTAAGTTAAATTAGTTCAAAATAATCAACCACAGATGTATAAAATAAACAATAAACCAAAAATTTGTCCAAGTTCCAATCCCAAATTTGCCCCAGAATTTAGTGAATCCCAAATATTCTATCCTAGTCCCAGTTCCAGAAATTGTCTCACTTAGACAAATGATCGAGCCCCACCTAGAAATGCCACTTAGTGGTCTGAATCTCTTCTTTAAAGTATTTTCCATTTTCCTTGTTTTTTTTATAGATTAACTTTTAATTGATTTTAAATTGATTTGCACTATTCTTATTTCTCACAATTCTCTCTTTTGGTTCTCACAAAACCCAAAAAGCAAAACCTTGACATTAAAGAAGTTTGGCTTCATGGTTTGAAGAACTTCATTGCAAAGAAAATCCATATGGTCCTCATTTTTAGTGTTTTCTCCATAGAGTTTTTCTCATTTCTCTCTTTTTGTACTACAGGGAGGATTTCTTTATGGATTTTGTGGTCTCTTCTATTGGGTGGGATTATGGCTGGTGAGTTATATATCTCTTCTCTTTTTACTGTATTACCTATACTGTATGAATTTGTATTTTTTATGCATTCAAACTTACTAGTTTTAATGACTCTGATTAACAACCATATCTTCTATTCCTAATCATTAGTGATAAGCTTATCTGTAGAATTTAATCTTGTTGAGTTTGGAAAATTCCTCAACTTGAAATTAATTAATGATTTAGTTGCTACGAAGTTCTAGATAACTTATGCTAGTGTATTCCTTGTTTCAAATATCTATCGATTCTAATGTATATGTTGACAAGATCATATTAGGTTTTGAGGTACTTGATACGATATAAATGTTCTCATATAGGCAAACATCTAGCTGATGTTGCTGATACGGTTGATATAGTTGATATTCATTATATTGATACTAAAAACTATTGACCGATACCAATTCCTACACATTTCAACCCATGATGAGAAGATAATGACTTTTTATTTTAGTTTTTTTCTCCTTTCTTTTTGAAAAGGGGAAACAAGAGGAGGCGGATTTTCAGTTCTTCACTTAACCAATACTCGAAATTTTTCCTAAATAATAAGAAAAGATCAGATATTCACCTCCAAGATACTTATATATGTGCAGACAGGCAAGCTTTAGGAATATGCCTCCTTTCACCCATTTTCGTTTAGGGCATGTTTGGTTTGAACCGGAAAATCGAAAATTGTAAATAGGAAAAAAAACTCTTTTCTTTTTCCCTTTTCCCTTTTACACTTTTTTTCCTTTTACACTACCATTTTTTCACTTGTAGCGTGTTATATTTAATTTTGTGGTCATGTAAATCTCACTTGTAATAAGTTGTAACTCAAAACAGTTAATTTTGTTGTCATGTAATTGAATTTTTTAAATATTAGTTAATATTATATTATTTTTATTATTAGTTTAATATTTTATTAAATTATTTTATTAAATTTTGTGATATTATTAATTATTTTAATAAGTTTTATTAAATTATGTGATCATTTATTAAATTATTTTTCTTAAATTTTGTGGTCATTATTAAATTATTTTAATCTTTAATATTAGTTTAATATTTTAACATTATATTATTTTTTATTGTTAGTTTAATATTTTTATTACTATTTAATATTTAATTAACAAATTTATTGTACATTTTAATTTTTAATAGCAGATTTAATTTAATAATCATGGTATTATTTAAATCACCAAAGGTTAATTTTTCACTTATACTTCTACATTACTAACCAAACACCGTAAAACACAATATACTTTTCCACTTACACTTTCACATTACACCCAAACATCGTAAAACTTACTTGCACAAATCTCAATTTTTCACTTTCACTTTTCTATCTACATTTCCACTTGCACCTTTTTCGCCTACTTGTAGCAAACCAAACAGGTCCTTACTGCCAACAAGCTATCTTTTTCATTTTTATCATTCATCTTGTTTAGACCTTTTTTGAAACCTTTAAATTTAAAATTTGTCTTGAAGAAACAAATAACCCCAATAACATCTAATTTTTTAAGCATTTCAACCCCCCGTGTTAAATCTCTCAATCTCATAAAATTTGATTTATGAATTTTTGTTTTGTGCTTCGTTATAAACAAATAACCCCCTTACCATTTTTTAAATGTTTCAAAATGAAAACAAAACTAAATGTTATTCCGCAATCAGTATACAAACAAGGTCAAAAATTTCTATTTCACAAATTCAAAGTTAACTGAGTAGGAGAATCTGACATCTTAAAGTCGTCAAAAGTTAGGGAGATAATCTATTTTCAAGGAAAGGTGTGGGTGTGTTTTGTTTCTTTTTCTCTCTTTTCCTTTTTTCCTTTATTTTTTCTTTCTTTCATCAAACACGACAATGGTTGATGATGATGACTATAAATGAAGTAAAAAATGTATTGATTCACCACCAATTAAAATATACTAGTAGTTGAAGTCAAGCATGCCTTGATAAGTGATGCCAATAGAATATACTCATTGCGATCAATCATTTGCATGTAATATCAATGATTGAGTATATTATTATGAAATATAATTAATACTAGCAAATAGTGTTGTGAAATCCACAATTTTGTGCCAGATCATCTCTCAAGTGGTTCAATGCAACAAAAAGTTTCAAATTTGTTATGTGGTCATAACTCTTGATGCAACTACAACTGTTTTTTCCTTCAAGATTATCCATTGGCATTCTCGATGTGATCATGCAACTCACAAAGCTAGAATACTCCAGCATTATGTTTTCACAGTGGCTCTCTCTTTGACTTTCATATTTAACTTTCAAAAAGCGAAAGTATTTTTTCATGACACTTTCAGCAGCTCAGTGCTTTAATTAATAGTTCTTGAAAAGTGGTAGGTTGGTACTTTCTCTCAAGTCATTCATGTTGATAAGGTTGTTCCTCATACGGTGGTGTAAGGAATTCTTTCCCATCAAGTCATCAACATACCCTACATCACAGATAGTAATAACCTGTATTAATAAAACAAAGAAAACTCTTTCCTTATACGAGTTTGAGTAAAAGATTAATTTAAAGTATCTATTTCGTCATTAAGTTAGGGTACTCAGTATAACCTACACGAACTCTTTGGTTGTGTTTGGCAACAGGGATTATGTTGGTATTAAAGCCCAGCTCTATCTAACCCCTATCCAACAAACAAAAGTTGTCAGGAGTTAGGGTGTAGGGGTGCGAGGATAGAATTGCCATTTTTTGAAAATATATATGCACATACCCCCAAACATTTGGGCATCAGCTTGGATGTTATAATTCCACCTTTTTGGTGGAGTTAGCATGACGCCTAATGTAATGCAAGGAAGTATATATCTTGCTAAAACACAAACCTATAACAATGGTTGCTATATCCTATTTTCGTGTCATGTGCCTAGTTCTATCAATAGCTAGCACACAGACCTCGATATAGGTGTTGTTTAGTGCTCCAAGACTATTCTTAAACTATTTCCATCTATGATCGATGGAGTTTTCGAGGAATAGACTTCTCAAGGATTAGTGCAGGACCTGCAGGGTGTTTTTGCGAATAGTCTTCTATCACATATAATTTGAAACTTCATCAAATTTTCTATTTATTACCTCACTTGACCTAATAAAAAATCCTCTTTACTGTTCTAGTATTCATATCATGTGCACAAATAGGCAAAACATCACATGTTCGATATGGACTCAATCTACCCTTAATTTAAAGTAAATTTCAACATGTCAAATAACCATTTTATTCATACGTGTTTCTCTTTTCAGGCTAAATCACTAGCATACATAATCCTCCTCAAAATCAACACGGCTAGTGATATGCTTCATACATTGTCCATTCCACTCCTTTGAGCACCATTCTTGTGTATTTGATGCGGGCCATCATTGTCTGTGTTACATTGCCTTGAGCATTTTCAAGTAGAGCACCAGAATTGCAACAAGCCTTTGGATATATTTTGGGAATTACCAAACCATCTTATTGTGATAAAAAGAATAAAGCTATCAAAACTCATGTAAAAATGATAAAAATGGGGATGTGACAGTGTGTGAGAGCCTAAGAACTTTTACTGAGCTCATGATCAAAAACAATATTTTCTTCTGTGTGTATCTTAGAACTGATGAATGCGCTGGATTTAAATTATATATTTTGGATTTAGTGAGCACCATAAAAACATCAAGCCTTTGGATATATTTTGGAGTAACCAAAACCATCTAATTGTGATAAAAAGACATAATTAGCTATAAAAAATCATGTAAAAATGATAACAATGTGGATGTCACTGCCTAGGAGCTTAAGAGCTTTACCGAGCTCATGATCAAAAGCAACATTTTCTTCTGTGCGCATTTTAGAACAGATGAGCACATTGGATTTCAATGAGCTACCGAGAAATTGGAAAGGAAAGCAAACTCTTTTTGTTTGAAATGCCAGTATTTACCGATATACCAGTCCATGACTAGTCCCTGATACACCAGCCAGCGTGACTGGTATACCACTGTAAACAGACAGTAATAAATAATTATTAGTAGTAACTTTAAAGTACTTTTAAATATATAAAATATATATTTATAATATTAATAACAAAAATTATTAATATATATAAATCAACTCATATATTGGCTGATATTACCTTTAAATACCTGTACTGGCTGGTATTACCGGTGATATATCGGAATTAAAAAATCAGTATAGGTCAGACCGATGTAATGACATACATCCCTACCGGGACCCCTCCGTACAGGTATACCGACCGTTATACCGCCGAGATATCAGTATACTTCAAACAGCTTAGTCTCTGCCACATAATGACTTTTGATTTTCCAAAACTTGTGCTTGAATAGTGACTTGCGACGAATAGCAAAAACCTGAGATGAGAGGGTCGACAGGCATGCCAAATGTGATGCTGATAATTTATGTGTGTGTCAAATGAGTAGTCAAGTAAAACCATGTCACAGACATATGCTGCTAACCGTAACCGAAGATTAAGATCATAATAATGAATACAACTACTGCAAGATAATTAACTATAAAAGCAATGTCATCAAGATCAAGATTGTGTCACAAATTGCTCCAAGGACAGATCAAAAGATACATAACTATCAATAAGAAAGAGCAATATCCAACCCATCCCTAACGCTAACAGCTAAAAAGTTTCCAAGAGGAAGCAGGTAGGTTGGTTAGCCGCCCCTGTTTGTCAGGGGGGGGGATAAGGTCTAAATTTTGATGTGGAAATGATCCAAAACAGCTGAAATGAGAAAGGATTTTATGCAGCCAACCCCAATAAGTTATAATGGCTTTGTTATTGTGGAATACCTTTCTACAAGACGCAGATGCACATGCTAGAAAACTAATCATGTTATCTTTTAAGATGATTCTTTGTGCTTTATTTGACCTTTGTATGGGAAAGAGACGTTCTTTCGTTGATGATGAATGTGGAATACTTTGATTCACATTTGCCAAGTTATACAGTCCTATCCTTTAGCAGTAGATATGCACAGTGTTTTTCATCTATTGAAATATTAACTGCTTAATCATTCAAGTCTTCTTTGGGGCATTTGGAAGGAGGCTACTGAAAGCAAAGAGGACATCATTTTTGTGATTGATAATATGCTATGTCTTCTTTGAATCTGGTAAATGATATACTATAGAAAGATGGAGATTAAGGTGACTCTTGCATGACTGCTAGAGGCTTTGCCACTGTGGTGCAGTACAGTGGCATTCACCGAGATTTATCGTATTAACTTTGTCAAGTTGTTGAACCAAAATATGATGTGCTTCTTTGCAGTTTGCATGGCTTCATCATACATCTTCTCTAATGAATAGTGGCATTTTACATATTTAGTAGTGTAATTCCTCTTCCAGATTTCTGAATGCTTTTGTCAACAGCTACTTTGAAGTAGATTACGGATCAAAGGAGCATGCGGCTATTGTTTATGCAGCATTAGATGTAGACAAAGAGGTAAAAGGTTTCTTCACAATAATCACGTTGGTTTCACATTTTTACTACATAATTGACATATAAAAACTCAAGTCCTTGAAATCTTTTAGAGCTTATTTTAACATTGGTGTGCTTATACGCAGCCAGACAAGGTGAAGAGGGTGATTTCTGTGTCAGATAGCAAGCTTATAGTGTGAGTTCATTCATCAATTAATATATGGAGATGCCTCGTCTTTGTTTAAACCGTAACTGCATCTCCAAATATGTGGTTTTTACTGTTATCTTGTTCTTATAGACACTTCAAAGCTGTGGAGGCCAGATTTTTGCGTGCTTCATTCAGTTCTCTTGTAGACCTTATGATACTTGCAACAAAAATCATTGAGGAATTTGGCCAGAATGGCAGCCACTTGGAACAAAAATGAGCATGCCTCTCTTAAACAGAATTTAACATGTCAAGTGAAGCAGAAATGTATCTACAATTTAAATGTATTATTATTCTCATTTCGAACCATTTGTTGTAATCTCATTCTGTTGTGGTATGATGGAATTGGGCTCCTTTTGTACCAAAATATTTGTTATCAAGACTCGATAAAATGTGGAGCATCAAAAAACTGTTATTTATGCTTCAAAGTTGTGGAGGCAAGATTGTTTGAGTGCTTTGTCAGTGCGTGCTTGTAAACGAGTTACATCAAACATGGGAAACCCTGTACCATATGTTCGTCTGCAGACCAGTCGCTTAGAGGTTGATGGTTGATAATTTTCTGCATATTTGGTTAAAGATTAAATCAGGGGTTATATGATAATAGTTGGCAATCTGCAGCATATTATGGTGTTGAATTTATATGAGCCTTGATATATGTGTGTGATGATTTGAGAGTTGGGACTATCTATTTACACTGAAGAAAAATAGAGGAGTCCAAAGTGACTCTTTTTGAGCTCTTTCATTGTTCCAGTCAGAAGTGAGAGTTTTAAGGATTTGAAAGTACTTCAGCTAAATTTTGAAGGATTGTTCGCTTGTTGAAAGATTTCTAAATTGTCAAAATTAGACAAACATTAGTATCTCAAACTATTTGAAGATCTCTGAAATACTTTGTGTGGACAAACGCCAGAAATACTCTTACTAAACTCCAAACGCTTGAAGTGCTTCAGAATTTTGAATGAGAGTTCGACAGACGGCCTTCAATACCTCTACTACACCTTGAATGAAGAGGAAATGGCAATTTTAACTGCAAGGATTGAACTAATTCCCATCCTCTTCAGTATCACCTTTCTAAATCTACAAGCCTTTTTGCAATTAGAAAAGGCTCGATATTGTGTTACTACCATCCTTCACTACTTGTCTCTAGCAGCAAATTACATCCATTCCTTGAAACCAGATAATCTACAATCCAAACAGTGGAATAGGAAAACCGATAACAAATATCGCTGTGATTTCTTCCAGATATATGTTTGGGATACAAAATAAATACAAAATACTCTTTCGACCGGAGAAGAAAGAGTAAAAGACGTACAAAACAGCATTTCCTATGTTGTACTATAGGGTGACAGAAAGGAGGAGGAACTATATATACCGGGATATAAAGATTGCCTCTTGATTTGATTTCAGCATAAGAACTATATATCAGTATTCATCCAAGTAACTGTACAGCATCTCATCTTTCCTAGACCTGCGCCGGGTGAGAAGAGACTTCAGGAAGCTTTTGCTTTTGCTCGGATTCTGCTCGCTCTCTTTATGATCAGTCCTTTCAGCATGCAAGCACATAGATGACGACTTCTGAGGCTCCGAAGGAAACTGCATCCAACAGAAATGGATATAATCGTGGGATAGCTCTGAAACAAAGATTGGCATCAAGAGCTTACAAAAAACAGACTGAGTATCATGAAGTAGCAGATTTTAGATCCAAAACTGGATCCAGCAAGCTTTCTGCTTTGACATTCAGAAAAGTTATTGTTTGGACTTTAGAGTACAACCTAATATCGGCTAGATAAATACAATGAACTGATGCATGCAGTAACACTATTTTATGTGTGCGCGTGCGCGTGCCACAGAAGCACGCCACAATACCATGCCCCAGGATTGAGAGAACCTGACAGTATTATTGGTCAGTCACTGCTACAGAGCAAAACAAGTTACAGTATTAGCAATAAGTTTAATAGTTCTAAACCTTCTAATGTGTCAGACGACCCAGACCTTTATAATTGAAATATAATGTGATGCTTAGTCATTCAACGAATTTCAAGTTTGAGAAAATGTGGCTTCGGAGAGCGAATTCTGATTCAAACATGGAGTAACAAAACACCCTACTCTGATGCAAACTGATTTGGTTGTAAAGTTGAGATCGGTGAGATTTGAATGCACGGTTTGGTGTAAAGAACACTTTATAATGGTAGGAAACATAAGATTGGTTTATTAGATAAAACTCGAGTGTTGGATAAATTTAAAGGAAAAGAAGAATGTTGGAATATGGGTCTTGCTTTCAGTCAAAGTGAGAATCCTAACCTAGCTAGGATGAAATAATGAGTACGGTAAAAAAGAAAGATGTGAAAGCAAAAGTGATGGGCTCAATAATATCAAAACAAAGTGATCAGAATAATAGTTTGCCTTACTGGCCTGTGAAGGAAAGCAAAAGTAATGGGCTCAACAGTATACAAAGCAAAGTGGAGTTTGTTAGAACATGCATCTCGAATCTAGTCTTAGTGAGAATCATAGTCTAGCTAGGATAAATTAATGAGTTTGTTAAAAAGAAAATCAGGGAATTTGTATCACATCGAATAGTGGTGATTGGATATAGAGTTATAAGATTAGGTCCAAGACTCCCATTAGGTGTTATCCATTTTAGATCAAATTGGGTTTCAATCTTGATAATTAATCCACTTCAGAGCACACCTCCTGATTTGAGCCTTAACTAAATTGTTAACAAAGGACTAGTGAGAGCAGATTAAAAGATTTATCTTAGCTAAGGATAAAAAAAAAATTTGTTTGTTTTGAGAAATTATATGGAGAGAAAGATAAGGTGATGGTAATACCAAGTTCTTTCCATAAAACAGCTAGTTTCTGGTTTTTGATTGAAATGATGATGTGGTTTTCAAAAAAACATTCTTATCTTTTCATCTGTTCTCAATTTAATATCTTAATCAAGTTCCCATGATATTTTTTGTTTTGGTATGACTAAATAAAGAAATCAAGAAAATGAGAACATACTAAAAGGAATGAGTTATATGAAAATATATTCAAAAAATACACCAAATAATTCCTTACTATCATCCTTCCACACACACGTGTGTGCGCGCAACACGCGAGGGGGGGGGGGGGGCAAGAGAGATTTCTATCTATAATTTGGAATGTGAAAAAACTACAGGAGGGGAGATCTTTTCCTAATCCTGTGAGTTGAATCAGGTACGAACTCCATGATCGAAGTGAGAAACAAATAAGCCGCCTATCGACAAGGCTTGGATTTTTTTTTTTTTTTTTGCTTGGACTAGCATTTGGCAAGCCTAAATTGATACAGTTTAAATAAAGTTGGCTATAGAAAATGTTCTGTTTATCTAGGCTTGGAAGACTTGTTTTCATGTCTTCAAATAATTTGAATTTTACCTTCTTTTTCTTTCCTAATTGGCCTATTAATTAGTTGGATTAATGTGAAGGATGTTTTTCTGGTATGGCTCTAATAAATTGAGGGAAGAAAGTGTTAGAGGTGTAAGGAAACTGTTCACAAAATTAAATAGTGGGATGGTTTAGGTCTCTTAAATTGAATTCCTTCTGGCAAAAGTAAAGAGGAGGATGGTGCGCATAGTGAATGAGAGATTCTTCTCAGTTGATCATGATGGACTACTGTACACTTGGATTTTATGCTATTTATCCGGTTTCCTACTAATGATAGTTTTATGCTAGAGATTGTGCTTATTTCAAATATAGAAGATGTTAGCAGAAATGAATTTTTGAAATTCTATTATGGAGCCAAATAAGATTACCGACTCAAATCTGACACGGTAAAACAGAAGAGTACTACTTACGTTAGAAATCAACATGATTAGCTTATTTGATTTGAATTTGGATCTTACAAGGACCAAACCTGAATCCATACAGTTGACAGCCTCATTCAAGACCTCCTTGAAAAAGGAATATATATATATATATATATATATATATATATATATATATATATATATATATATATATAAGTGAAACATATTTCTAAAATTATTGCATTGGTTCATGTAACTGTCATTGGTGATTGGTTTGTATGTGAAATACTTCTCCCTCCTAAAAAGTTGGTTTGCCCTTCTGTGGCTGACATGACACATCATGATCAGACACGTCTGAACACTTGAAATATCAACATTTACTTAAAACATATGAAAAAGAAGGAAATTACTTTAGGCTTTTTCTTGAAACGAATGCAATATTTGTATTGTTATGTTCATTATTTTATTTAAGGTTCAACTTCCTGAAAATATGGATTCAAAAAAAAAATACGCAATGCATATACATTAAATATATGCATACCGACAAAAAACACATATAATGGCATCATGGTTTCATGATTTACAAAGGTGTCATGTCTGGCCACCCATTATCCACCATAAATTATGGCACTTGTGACTATATCCACAAATCATAGATGAGATTTTGTCCTTGAGCTCAAGTAATCCAACTCAAGTCAGTCTAAAGAACTGGCAGCTAAGCAGCATATGCATGGTGGTGTACTTCTATAAGGCAATGCCCATGTTCTTGTACTTAAGGAGCACTGAGTCGTGGAATGTTGATGAACCATAACAAAACTTAGGAATTCCTTGTATAGAAGTTATATACTTTGTTTAAAAGCATACATAATGTTTACTCACTGTGTTATACTATTGAGAATGAACTAGACTACAACTTAATTGGCAGAAAGCACATAACATAATTAGAGTAGTAGAAGGAGAAGTAGCAGGGAAAATGTGCATATGCATACCCGCCGCCTGGTACTTGATGAGTTGACAAGAGTCGGTCTAACTGACATTGATCCCGACCGTGCAAGAGGATTTGATGTTGGAAGTGGTGAGCTTGCTCGTTTATCTAATTCACAACAGATATAAAGATAACTAAGAAGTATCAGAGATGACTACAGTGTTCTGCTGACCACAAGAAACTAACAAATTGAAAATAAAAAATACAAATTACCAGTAGCATATTTCCCTGGTCGTGGGGAAGGTGATAAGGATCGCAATTTAGAGGTGATGAGGAATGGGCACGGGGGGATGGTGATGGGGAACGTGCTTTCCTGAATTGAAACATCCGGTATACGAAGCTTTTAGTTAATAAAAATCCTAGTTTTGGTTGATATTTAGATATTTATTGAATGAGTTATTAGTGGATATACTTAATGTCTACCTGAATGAAGGTGCCTTTCCCTGATTGTTGAACGCACAGCTGGAAGAGAGAGAGAGAGAGAGAGAGGGAGGGAGGGAGGGAGGGGGAGGGAGGGAGAGGGAGAGAGAGAGAGAGAGTAGGATGCATTATGAGATATGAACATTTATAAGATCACATCAAAATTGAATGCAAAAGGTCAAGGAATATGGTGAGAACAGATGGCATTACCAGACTGGAATTGCTGTGATTCTATCTCATCCACGGGTGGATTCAACTCTTCATCATACCTGGCAACAGCTTGTCTCCCGGATTTAGGCATGGATGCACCTACTGAAAGGATTGGGTTCAAATAAAGTGTTAGTTATTAATAATTTTATCTTCCAATAAACGTCAAATTTATGCCAAGTAGTAAAAGGATTTCTCTAATACACAATGAACCAAAGACAAAAGAGAAGTAGTATGCCTGGTATTGTATATCGCTTATGGTACTTGGGAGCTGTTATCACCAGAGACTGTTGAGAAAGTCCTTCTCCGTCTATATACTCCTGGCATGTCCGAAGTCTCTGAGATTTGCAAAACAAGTAAATATATAAGAGCTTAGAATTTATGTTAGACATATGCAGAATAAATTTATTCTCAATTTTATTGGTTGTTTCAGAAGTGGAGAAAAAGGAAACTAAGTAAGCCAACAAATTGCTGTCAGTGTTCGGTTAATAGAAGAAAGCAGTTGAAAAAACAAACAACCTAGCTATAGTATTCTTCAAGGTTGCTGAAAATTTGCCCACTTGAAGGTGGTAAGGGTAAAGGAAAGGATCTTTTTGCTTTGCTTTTTGCTTTTATTTTCATCACTTTAACGGAAACTAAAGACAGTATTAGGAATAGTAAATTGAAACAGCCAAATATTTTATAATATATAATTTCAGTTAGCATAGATTGATATCCAATGTTGCCTTTACTTCCCAATTTCTGAATTCCTAAGAATGAGTCTTGAACGAAACAATAACATAAAGTAATTACCTGTTCAATACAGGAAACCCTGAGCTCTGTGCCAGAAACCTCATCGACCTTTTCATCAAGAAGGCCATTCACTTAAATGACACAGAACCCAAATGATCCACCGTGTTAACGAGAGCCTTGACAGCATAGTCTTTCAAGGTGTTCACAACTCTGTTAGAACAACTGTTAGCTACAATTAACAAAAACAGTCCTACCTCTTCAATAGATAACAAGTTCTTTCTAATTTTATGATCAACATACATCTGTTTCTGGTCATCAATTGTGTAGGATAACTCAAAATACTCCGCTGTTGAGTAAAGTTGAGACCTCAAATTCTTCAAATCCTGAAAACCAAGAGCCCGGCATGTTAGCTCAGATCCTATACCCATTTAAACAGAGATAAAACTACAGACAACACTTAGCAGGACAAATGTAGGATTAAAAACTTCATTTTTAGAAACAGGAAATGACACACATTTAAGATTAAATGGAAATCGACCTACGAGATAGATAGACAATTGTGAATGCTCGGAATGGAGATTCTGAATAAATTCAAAAGAGCTAATATGTGAATGCTAATAGCTACTGGACATCGAAATAAAAAGGTAGTCTATCAGCAAATATGGGTAAAAGCAAAGTAGGCAATTTTAGATTGAATTAGCTTGGTACCTTTAAGCTGTCTAAGAAGAGCAGGCTCTGATGCATCGAGAGCTCATCGAAGTTTGAACCTTCCATACGGGCAGACACGGAAGAGGATGGAGACATGGTCTCCATGGATACGCTCTTGAGATTGGTTCCATTTTCCACTGCAAACAACACAACAAACCCATTACACTGTAGGTGAATCAAGAGGAAAGGGGGACCAAACAATTAAAATACCAATTGGGTTTTGCTCAATCCTACTCAAAACCAATTTTGAAACATGATACATCGCTCCCTTTGGAACCGGAATTAAATTTAATGCCAATTTAGGTTTTCCTTTTCCCCCATCCCCTTGAGTACATGAAACCCAAAAGAAATTTCTGTCCCTTTCCTTCATACGAGAAAAGAAACTGTTGTGCTTCCCCCAGAACAAAATCTAAACATAATATCAATTGGGGTTCCTTCATTCTGAGTTGAAAGATGAGAAAGCAATTCATCATTGTTTACACAAAAAGGAAAAAGAAAAAGAAACCCAATTGTCTTGCCTCCAGAACTAAAGTCTGAAACGAAACCCATTCTCTCTAAACAGAATAAAATCATCTCCCCTTTCTTCATAAAAAGCAAACAGCTGCGAAGTGAGTGCGAACATACCACAAATAGAGATGAAAGAAAACTCGAGTTGAGAAGTTAAACAAGCAAGTGTGTTCAATGAGATCTCATTCTGTACCTTGAAGAACACTGAGACTGGGAGAGCCCTTCCAAGTTCCAAAAGAGGGTCGAAGAGATTGAAGAGAAGCAGAGAAGTCTTCTCTCATCTCTCTCTCTTCTCAAGCTAAGAAGATTGCTGCCTTAAATTATGTGGTGGTTTCCAACTCATTTATAACGGTGTTGCAATTTCTTCAACTCTAGAGCGCAACTGCTCATTTTTATCCTCAACAAGGTTAAAAGACAGAGAATGATGAAGGCACCCCAAATCTAAGCTAAAGGTGAAGTAAATTGATTATTATAATGATACCCTTGATTTTGCTCCCCTTTTAATTTCTTCTTGGTTTTATTGCTAAGCTTTGGATGGGTCCAAATGAAACACCTTGCGTGATAACTGAGGACGAGATTCACAAGCCTTGCGTTTCTTGTGCATTACGCGAGGTCAAAATAAATGGAGTAGTGGCAAAAGAGACGCTCTGAGTGAGCTTGGGATCACTAACCATTTATCAAATACTCGGAGGCCTGATGTTTAAAAAACCTTACTTTTTATTCAAAAATATTTAAAACAAAGGAAAAATATCAAATAGGGAAATGGGAAATTAATGAGTCAAATCTCTTCGAATCGAGTTTATAAGGCTCATTACTCATTATGCAATGACTAATTTTTCACATGCATGTTGGTTCAGTGATGTTTATTATTATCTTCATATCTAACAAAATATTTATTCAGTGTTATGATGAATCAATATCTAATGTGTATATTCAAAAAAAATTGATCATTCTTAAAAAAAAAAAAGGAAATAAAGAAATAAATTGTTGCATTTAAGTGAGTACTTTTCTATTGCAGACTCATTCTGCTGATAGCAAATAAAAATATAGTTTTATAAGTATTTTCAAATATCTTTTTACTGAAGTTCCTTTTTAAAAATAACAGTTCTGCTGTAACATACACGGATGCTAGACATGATTTTTTCTCTTCTTTTTTTTTTTCTTCTTTTTTTTTATCAGTGTGTAGTCACATTAC